>VDFB02183320.1:0-24344 GCA_007258455.2 Sequoia sempervirens | reverse complement strand
CTACCTGAAGCTATATAGATTTCGTATAGTGGTCTCTTCCCCTGCCTATTCTCTTTATCTTTTCTTCCTCAAACCACTAACCGGACTACTCTAGCTCACTTAGGGTTTGAGTTTTATAACCTTAGCTCCATTCCCTATGCTACCTACTATTAAATATTTACAAATGTGTGGCTCCCCTTCCATATCCTACTAGTCTTAGGAAGATCCTGTGGGCAGAGTTTATGGGGGAGCCATTTTAAAACTCGTTGCTCAAAACAAAGAAAACTAACACCCTACACTCTAATCTAAGATTTGGAAATAGAAAATCTACACTAGCAACCTATATACAAGATGAAAGTTACACTTTACTATCCAATGAACATAGATACAGAGCTAAAATAATATGTATAGTGCCTTCAAGATCTCTGTTTTTGAAAACACACAGGTAAAACATAGGAAAAATGCAGAAACTTCTCTATTCCTTCATAACAAAACTTGTTTACAATGCATACTCATGCTTCTATGAGCCATCATCCCCTATCTTGAAGCCTTTTCCATCATTCAAGGGAAGTTTCTCAACCACTTACTCCTGATTTCAAGGGATTCCAATCCACCCAAACTGCATGCAACCTAACAAAATGTTACCATGCAATTTTACAACTTTACAACTTCCATCATTGTGTCATGATTCTCAATCTTAGGACCTCTAGCACCTTTATCTCGAGCAATCAACATCTTAATTGCCTCTTGGCATCTACAAACAATGAGGATGTGGCTTTAACACATTTAATGCTTTATATTCTAACATATGTTGTCCCAAGCTAAAAACAACATTAAATAACAATGTTAACTAAGATGACATTAATCCTAATGATTAACTCATCACACTCAACCAAGACCTTCTAAGGTCCAAACTAAACACACTCTAATATATTGATTTGGCTAAGATTAGGAACAAGCCAAAATTGATGACAAACCAAAATGGAGGTCAGCCTAGGTGCTCATGTACCATTCTTTTTCTCATCTAAGGCCCCTAAGGTTTTAAACCCCTTAGATGCAAGGATTCAAAGCACATCAACCATGTGGTACAAATGACTAAATCCCAAAGACAATATATAGCAATGAAAGAGTTTGGAAAGGTAGAGAGAGCTACACTAGTGACTCAGGAGAAACTTTAGCTTTCAAAATGGTTTCACTAGGGCTAGCAGACATGTGGATTCAAAGTGACAAAACACTGCAAGTAGTAAAGAAAGATGACTAGAACTCCGGAGGCCCTAACGTATAATCGGGATTTTGATATTCAACCCAAGAGGAGAAGAGAGTCAATATCATGTATCAAAAAACATTAAGCATCTGCGCCACGGATATGTTGAGATAGATACTTTTCTGCATTTCCTTCTCATTTGCATAAAATCCATATCATAGCTGCTGGGAACCATGAAGACCAAGGATACCCCAGCCATGGAGGTAATGGATGTGGTCCAAACTTTAGGAGGGGCAAGAAGGTCAATGTATTATCTTGATGAATGATAGAAGAGGGGTTGGTCAGACAAACCAGGGGCACCTAGTCATGAGTAGGGACCTATAGGTTAGATTGGTGAAGAGAAGCACCAAGGAGGTCTTACAAGGAAAGGCCTAGAGCAGGTACATACAAGGGAAGGCTCCTGCCTGCCTGCTCCTCTTCCTTTGTTTGAATCTCCTTGAGGTCCTCTACCCTAGTTATATCCACCTCTTGTAGATGCTTCACCTCCATTCTCTATGAGTTTTGACTCTCCTTGGTTTCTTTAATACTGCTCCTACCCCTGTAGCCACCCTGTCCCCTTGACCCTCTCCTCTTGCCTCTGCCCTAGTGAAGTATGGGATCTTGCTTCCTCTTAATTCTCTTCAATCTTTAATACAATTGATAAATATTGGTGCACTATTTAAAGCTTAAGAGAAACCATCTCCCTCTTTTAATGTCTCCACTTCAAAACCATTGAGATATTCTTGCATCCTGATACTTTCATCCTCAGGACATTGACCTCAAGTGCAAATTCTGGAAACCTCAGCATAAAAATCACTCTGATCTCTTGCCTCCCAAACTCCTGCCCCCTCTTATGTGACTCAAATTTCATAGTCTCTAGGTATATGTTTTTTCACCTTTGGCAACCATTCCCTCTCCAAGTAGAGAAGCTGCTTGCCTCTCCTTCTCCTCCTCTATCTAAAATGAATTTCCACCAAGTTAAGGTATGTCCTCCTTAGTCTTGATTTACCCTACTCTTTTGTGCTTTTAGTGACTCCATCACACTCAAAATGGTTTTCCATTCCCTCTATCCAATCCATAACTAAATTAGCCTCCATCTTTCCACTAAACAATGGTACTCCTTCAAGTGTTTTTCCACTCAAAGCCTTCAATGCTTTCAAAAAGGGGTCCTCCTTCAATATAGGGTTAGGTTTAGGGATTCTATCCTCCTTTGAAACCTCTTCTTCTTTTGATATTCTTCCATCAAACTACATAACATTCAGTGCTTGCTTAAGTTGGTCTAACTTTTCTCTCAATACCCTATTGTCTTCCTCTATTTCTTCAACCCTCTTGGCCAACTTAGCATTTGTCACCATGATGCTAGAACCACTAGACTCTTTCTCTGACATACAAGATCAATCCCAAATATTTTGCTTGCTCTGATACCAATCTGATAGGGAGAGGGGTTGGAGGAATCAATCACTGATTCCTCAGCTTCTAGCTCTCTCATAGGGTGACTCCTTTAAAAGCTTTTCTCTGCCCAATTTAACTCCTGTAGGTCCTACTCAGGTGCCCCTAGTTTGTCTGACCAACCCCTCTTCTATCACAAACTCCAACCACCAAGTCCACCTTGGTTCATTGCCACACCTCTTCCTTAGCCTTTACACTATACTAAAGACCAATCTTCCTCAACACTCCATCAACTCTTGCAGGGGTAGTGATAAGTATTAAAAGGCTTCAAACTATCCTCCAAAGGTTTTTTAACAACCTCCAAGACTTCAACTTCCCATTGCTCTCACCAATCCTTTAGCTAGGGTTTGAAAGGCTAGTAGCCCTTGAGCCCCTATTAGGTCTCCTTCACCTACAAAACAAGTTAGAACTCACAAATCTCAAAAGTAGTTCCCACTCTTTTTCCAAGTTTCTTGGTTCACATGGAAAAAACTCAAAGATTCTTGAGGTCTCAACCTTCCACTATCCGTACAAAGCTCAAACATGAAATGGAGCAAAAACTAGGGTTTTAAGCCTTCCCTTGACAGTTAGCAAACTTCCAATTTGCTTACACACCAAATGGACAGATGGTGCCTCCTCCTTCATGTAGCAATAAGGTAACACACTACTCTACCTCCTCCAAGAAGAAAATCCTCAATGGCTCAGCACCCTTGCAATATTTGTGACCCGCACAACAAGTTTTTCCTAGCTGGACCTACACTGGCTAGCCTAGAGCATCACTTTGCTAGCAACTCCTGCACTCAAACAAAACCTACCAACTAACATATGTACAAGCATAGTGTCTAGGAACTGTTTCCAAAAGGCTGTATGGTTTGTATGGTGGAAAAGTGCTCTAGCACCCCATTTACTCAACACTGTCTGTTTCAGGCCAGCAAGCACAAAGAAACCAAAATATTTACAAAGAGACAAGAAAACGATTGAAAGAACTATCTAAAGGCTACAAAAAAATTGTACTAGATTTATTATACATCTTACACACAACACAGAACCAGATTTAATCCATTAGAGCCTTCTTTCAGACCAAAAAATAGAAAATTTCACTCAAAAATTTGTTTTCCTTCAATTTCCAACAAAACAATCCATACAAACATACTTTCAACCTTGCACAAAGGTCAAGGAAATATTTAAATATGATTTCCCAATAGTTATTTTTCCAATGTTCCCTTATTGTTCCTATGGTAATTTTTTTGGTAGAGTTGGTGGAATTACCTTTCTTAGTAATCACTATTAGTGAGATTGAGATTGTTAACCTTGAGAGAGTAGGACTTGGGAAAAAGGGATTTGAAATGGATATTGTTTTCAAATAATTAAAGTGAGATGTACTCCATATGTACGCCATTCCTGAATCTTCACTTGATGGCATCAAGGAATGGATGAACTCCATGGATATAAAGTATTATGAAAGTAGAATGAACTTGAATTGGCAACCAATTTGTAAGACTATTACTAATGATCTAGATAAATTTATTGAAGATGCTGGTTGGGAATTTTTGAATATGGAAGCTAGTGATTTTGATTCTAATAATTCAGAAGAGTTAGATCAAGGATATGAACCTTCTAATGTAGAAGAGGAATCATAATTAGATTTCATACAACCACCATCAAGAGTGTTACAACCAATAATCAACAAGATGGAGGGAATTCTTATATAAGGATAATTTTTCAATGTTGGGGAGGTGCAGAGCTTTAAGCCAACTACAATGGCAATATTGAAATTCCTAGCAGTATTTATGTTAGAAAATTTCCTTTAGATGCAACGATTCAAAGCACATCAACCATG
The DNA here is from genome assembly GCA_007258455.2 of Sequoia sempervirens. Taxonomy (NCBI): domain Eukaryota; kingdom Viridiplantae; phylum Streptophyta; class Pinopsida; order Cupressales; family Cupressaceae; genus Sequoia; species Sequoia sempervirens. Next base: position 19,854 of record VDFB02183320.1, on the reverse strand, counting down.
TGGCTTAATTTATATCATAAGTTGTACCATGATGTTCACTATGCATTCCTCTACTCTTTCGACTGTCAAATGTGCCACTGCCTTGTCATTGATCAACATAATATTCTCCTTTTCATGAATATTTTCTCTATCATCTTTGGTATAAACGCGCCGACTTCAGTATATTTAACTCAAGTGAGAAGCAAAATCATAATGATAGAGGCCGAAAAGAATATTCAGTCTTTTCATGGTAAAAGGAGACCTCAATTTAATCACTGTCATCCTCAAAAGGTTAATTCCATTGTCAAACATTTATTGCATATCTTAAACTATGGCAAGTGTTTAATAAGGGTTTTGAATAATAGGCCCTTGACAAGTTAGCTCCATCATTTTTTATTGTCACTATATCTTTATTTAGCTCTTACTCCATTCCTTGCAACAGTGATACTTGGATTTGTCATACTTAACTCAGTTGGCTACTATCAAAGCTCCTTTTGACTAGATCATCTCTTCTTCTCATATTGGTTGTCATATTTTACATTGTGTTTTGACGCTTTTTCACTTCAAATTTTTCCTAAAGGGTCTTTTGTTTTTCAATGTGATTGTTCCAGGTTATTGTTTTTTAAAAAATATATAATCATATTGTTGGTTTCATTGCATTACACATCATTCAAACTCAAAGAATTACTTCAAATTCGATAACTATTTTGTGATTAAAATAATTTGTTGTTTATTTTGGATGTTGAGTAGGTAAGAAACACATGAGGCATTAACAAGGGCAATGGATAAGCAAAGTGTTTCCCTCACGTACAGCTCCCTCGATAAGCTCTAATAGGGGAGGTATGAGGCAAATTGCTAAATTTCAATTTGCATTAGGTTGTTATAGATGGTTCTACAGTGAAAATAAAACCATTGATAGTGTTAGTTTACTTCTATTAGGATGGTTTATCACGAGGCTCGAGAACACGCCTAAGCATCAAGCGTGAAAATATTTCCATCGAGGAGAGTGATCGTCAGATGGCTGTAAGTGATTAAATTTTGTTAAATATATTAATTTTTATAATGTAATTTCTATATATTAATGTCTTTACTTCTTATTGTAATAGTTGAAACTTGACCAAGAGCTAAACACTAGAAGGAGTAGCAGGAGCACTCCTCAACAAAAATGGGTGACAGATTTATCACCATTGGGTCGGCCAAGAAAGGGAAAGAAAATTGTATTTGAACCAGAGCATGGAGAGAAATGAATTTTGAATGTAGAGCCCTTTGTTGTATGCCTACATGGTAATTTTCTACATATTTTGTATTCAATATATTTGACATTGTACGCCTATATGGCATTCTCATAAGCCTATATGGCTTTTTTGTAACTATATTTTATACTTATATTGACATATATTGATGTACATGCGTACATGGCTATTTGATTAATACAAATCTTTTGTATTGATGGTGTCCATATTTGCATTATAAATTCATGGTTGAACAATAGATATGAGTTACATGTATTCAAGTGTATACTTTACAACTTACGCACATATACTTTTTGACTTAGGTTGGAACATCGAAAAGTGTGAAAATTTGTGTTTGGAAGTCAAACGTAAGCCAATTTTGCAATTCTTGGTTCTTGCATACTCGATCTTATGGACTTATTCCTTCCTAGCACATATTGTGAATATTTCTCATTTGGTGCAGAAGACAAATTCCTCATTTTTGAACCATTGTTTTGTTGTTTTCCTTCCACACAGAAAAATGTTCACACTGTTCAGTTTGGTCAATGATCAATAATGGCTGATTGTAAACACTTGACATTTTTATGTTTTGAACTTTAATTTATAATTTTGTAGTTTATATTCATCTTAGTTGATTACAAGTCTTTAGTCAGATATAGTTCAAAGTCAGCCTAAGCAATTGTAAATTACTTCACATTGCATAACTAATAACTAGGAAGCGGTACTAATTGCATTTTTCTTGTCATGGCATTCTGTGAGACCACATTTCTTTGAGGCATTTTTCAAGCCGGTTCACTTCCTTGTCACATACTACCACATTTTTGATACATGTCTGCCAAAAGAGATTTTTGTCAAATAGTTCAAGTGTTGCCTTGTTGCTATGGCTGAAAGCCTAAAAAAAGTGCTTTTGAACAAGCTATGGATACTTGGAAAAAATCTATCAAAAGCATAATAGTAAGCAATATCATAGACAAGGCAGTGAACTCTTTGAGAAAAAATGCCTGAAAAAAATGGTGGATCTATGAACTAATGGAATGCTATGACAATCAAAAAGAACTGATTGTCATGAAAATTTCCATCACCTGAACCACATTTCTTTGAGGCATTTTCTCAAAGAGTTCACTGCCTTGTCTATGCTAACATATTTTTCATACATGTCTATCAAAGCATTTTATCAAATAGTTCATTGCCTTGCTGCTATGGCTAAAAGCCTAAAACAGGTGCTTTCGAACAAGCTATGGATGCTTAGAAAAATCTATCATAGCATAATAATCAACAATAGCATAGACAAAGGGAATGAAATATTTGAAAAAAATGTGTGAAATGTGGTCTCATGGTGGTGGAATATCAAGCAGTTCACTTCCTTGTTGCTATGGCTAAAATCATAAAATAGGTGCTTCCAAAAAAGCTATGGATGCTTGTGGAAAAAATCTATCAAAGCATACTAATAAGCAATAGCATAGAAAAGGCAGCAAACTATTTGAAAAAAAAGCCTCAAAGAAATGTGGTCTCAATGGTGATGGAATGCCATGACAATCCATAGCAATTTGCTTGTCATGGCATTCGTCATGTCGTTCCATCACTATGAAACCACATTTCTTTGAGGCATTTTTTCAAAGAGTTCACTACCTCATCTATGCTAACACATTTTTCATACATGTCTATCAAAGCATTTGATCAAACAGTTCATTGCCTTGCTGCTATGGCTAAAAGCCTAAAATAGGTGCTTTCAAACAAGCTATGGATGCTTGGAAAAAATCTATCAAAGCATAATAGTAAGCAACAAGCTAATGCAATACAAATATTTCCAAACCACTCAACAGGCCCATTCAAACTACCATAATTCAAGTTACATCAGGCCCATATTACTGAGACACAGCCCAAACAATAGGAGGAATGACCTATTTCAACATACTACACTCAAACCCTTAAGGGATCGATCTGGTTGAACATAGCTCGGAGTAATTCCACATGTTTGGGTGTGAAAGAGGACCATTCCTAGCGTAAACATGCCTATTTGAATGTGTTGGAATAGTCCATTTGGTCACACGAGTTGCAAAACGAAAATTGCACCACCTTGCAACTTTCCACTACTTCCATCTGACACTTTTTCCATCAACTGAAAACTGAACACCACGGGAAAACCACTTCAAGATAAAAAAAATGAGAGACGTTATTGTAGAGGGGCCCAATGCAATCCTATAGGATTAGATGAGAAGTTTCTAAGCATCATGGTGTCTGATTAACCTCATGCTAAAGTTTGCAGCAATTTTACCCTTTGGACCCTTAAAGGATGGTCCAGGTTGAACATAGCTTCGAGGCGATTAGTGTGTTTAGGAGTGTGAAAAGAGACCAGCATACGAGTAGCAAACATGCCTATTTGAACACATTGGAGCGATCCATTTGGTAGCGGGGAGTTCGCGAGAATGAAAAGTTGCACCACTTTGCAGCTTTCCACTACTTCCATTTGACACTTTTTCCATCATCTAAGAATTGGACACCACAAGAAAACCACTCTGAGATAAAAATAAATGAGAGAGGTTATTGTAGAGGAGCCCAACATGATCCCATATGATCAAAAAAAAAGTTTCTAAGCATCACGGTATCCGAGTAACCTCCGCAGCTGGCTGAAGTTTACAGCCATTTTGCCCTTTGGACCCTTAAAGGTCGATCGGTTAGCAGATAGCTGGTGATTCTACCGTGTTTGGGTGTGAAAGGGAAAATTCCCTAGCGTATACATACCTATTTGGATACGTGGGGCTATCCGACTGGTCCACATGAGTTGTAGAGCGAAAGAAGTGCCACCTTGCAACTTTCCAGCTGCTTCCATTTGTACTTTTCCCATCAAGCTGGACACCACCGGAAAACCACTCCAAGATAACGAGAGGTTATTGTAGAGGGGCCCAATGTGATCCCACAGGATTAGACGAGAAATTTCTAAGTGTCACGGTGTTTGAGTAACCTCATGCTAAAGTTTGCAGCCAATTTTCCTTTTGGACCCTTAAGGGATCGATTCGATTGAACATAGCTTAGAGAAATTCCACGTGTTTGGGTGCAAAATAGTACCATTTCTAGCGTAAACATTCCTATTTAAATGCATTGGAATAGTCTGTTTGGTCACACGAGTTGCAGAACGAAAATTGCACCACCTTGCAACTTTCCATTGCTTCCATCTAACACTTTTTCCATCAAATGAAAATTGAATAGCACGGGAAAACCACTCTGAGATAACAAAAACTGAGATAGGTTATTGTAGTGGGGCCCAATTTGATCATTATGGGATCGAGCGAAGTTCTAAAGTGTCGCAGTGTCGAGAGTAACCTCATGCTGAAGTTTGTAGCCATTTTGTGCCTTTGGACCCTTAAAGGGATGCGATGCGGTTGAATGGCGGCTCAAAGCAATTTCGCGTTAATGCGGGTGTGAAAGAGGACCGTACCTAGGGTAAACATTCTATTTGAATGCGTATTTGGAACATGTTTGGTCACCACGAGTTCGCGAGAGCGAAAATTGCACCTTACCAACTTTCCATTGCTTCCATCTTACGCTGCATCAACTAAAAGCGAATACCGGAAAACCACTTTGAGATAACAAAAACTGAGATAGGTTATTGTGGGGGCCTAATGTGATCCCATAGGAATAGAAAATAAGTTTCTAAAAGCATCAGGGTATGCGAGTAACCTCATCGCTGAAGTTTAGGCCATTTTGCGCGGACCCTTAAGGGGATGCGTCACGGTTGAACATAGCTTTCGAGGGTGATTCGGCGTGTTTGGGTGCAAAGAGGACCATGCCTAGTGTAAAAATGCTATTTAGATACATTGGAATGTTGATCCATTTAGTGCATACGAGTTGCAAAAGCAAGAATTGCGCCACCTTGCAAATTTTACCTACTTCCATTTGACACTTTTTCCATCAACTCAAAGAAACAGACACCGCAGAGAAAACCACTCTAAGATAAAAACGAGAGGTTATTGTAGAGGGCCTTTAGCGATCCATAGGATTAAACCCGAGAATTTCCTAACTTATCCGTTGGGCAACCTCATGCTGAAGTTTCACCGACCATTTGCCACTTTGGACCCATAGGGATACGTCAGGTTAATGAGCGGCGTAGCCGAGTGATCCACGTGTTTAAGGTGCAAAAGAGTGACACCATTCTAGATGTAAACATGCCTATTTAAACAAGAACAGGAATAGTCCATTTGGTGCGCCGCATTGCCGGGGAATAAAAATTGCACCACTTTGCAGCTTTCCACTACTTGTATTTGACACTTTTTCCATCAACTAAAAACTGGACACCACAAGAAAAAAAATTTGAGATAACAAAAGATGAAGGAGATTATTGTAGAGAGGCCCAACATAATCCCATAGGATCAGACAAAAGTTTCTAAGCATCCGGTGTCTAAATAACCCCTCATCTTTGAGGGTTTTGCGGCGTTTTCCCTTTGGACCCTTAAAGGGATCAATCCAGGACTGAACATAGCTGAAGTGATTACGCATGTGTTTGGGTGTGAAAAGGGACTATTACTAGTTTCATGTACCTATTTGAACGTATTGGAACTATCCATTTGATCCACCGCGAGTTGTAGAATGAAAATTGCACCACCTTGCAACTTTTCCCACTTTGCTTCCATTGTGCCTTTCCATCAACTAAAAATTGGACACCACCGGAAAACCACTCCAAAATAATGAAAACTGAGAGAGGTTATTGTAGAGGGGCCCAATGTGATCCCATAGGATCAAACGAGAAGTTTCTAAGTGTCACGGTGTCCGAGTAACCTTGTGCTGAAGTTTGCAGTCATTTTGCCCTTTGGACCCTTAAGGGATTGATCCGGTTGAACATAGCTCAGAGAAATTCCGCATGTTTGGGTGTAAAAGAGGACCATTCCTAGTGTAAACATGCCTATTTGAATGTGTTGGAATAGTCTGTTTGGTCACACGAGTTGTAGAACAAAAATTGCACCACCTTGCAACTTTCCATTGCTTCCAACACTTTTTCCATCAACTGAAAACTGAATACCACAGGAAAACCACTCTGAGATAACAAAAATTGAGATAGATTATTGTAGAGGGGCCCAATGTGATCACATATAATTTGGCAAGAAGTTTCTAAGCATCATAGTGTCCGAGTAACCTCATGCTGAAGTTTGCAGCCATTTTGCCCTTTAGACTCTTAAGGGATCGATCTGGTTAAATGTAGCTCAGAGCGATTCCGCGTGTTTGGGTGGAAAAGAGGACTATGCCTAGTGTAAACATTCCTATTTGAACATGTTGGAATAGTCTATTTGGTTGCATGAGTTGCAGAATGAAAATTGCTTGCGCTAGAGGACCAAATTTGCTTCTTAGTGCTAAAACACTAAATCAGGTGTAACATGCAAACCAAAATGAATCTTTATAGGATCAATACATTTTAGGGTACCCATTTTGGGCATTAAAAACATATATCGATTTTAGATACACTTGCTTTGGAACACATGCCTACTGTCCCAACTTCTTTGCTTCTAAAGAACCCCAAACATGCAGTGAGTTTTTCCTATTTTGTGTGGATTTTTCTTAAAGAGGGACTTAGGAATGATGGAAATGGTTGTAATCAGTATGTACGAATCTGAATCAGGGCTTTGGGGTGAAGGGGTGAGCCTAGGTAATCAAAATCCTAGTGTGATAAACAAATTAAGCCTCTTGGGTACAGTGATACATTGGTCCATGGTTGTTCTTTCATCTGCAATAACTGCATAAACATGCCCTACATTTATATGTGTGGCATATCTATTGAAATTAGTCAACATTATGAATACAATACAAAGTAAGATAACAATATCAAATTTCAAATACTAAGCAAGTAGATATATTACCTGGTTGAACTAGATCTGATACATGGTCAAAGTCGACTGACGATTCCATCTGTGTTAGTTCCAATGCCATCGAAGGGCGATACGTGTGAAGTGGGCTAAGATAACTTGTCAACCATTTTTCAACCCACTCCCCGACTCACAATCATTCCAAGCATTGTACATGAAGAACAAAAGCATGTCATCTTACGTATCATACTCCATGAACCTACATTTGAGCTAGAAAGAGTGCAACTCACTCGATCCTGTTAGTGTACAACAATCCTCATATAGTGCAATGTTAGTATCATCCATCAACCAAAATCACAAAGTGAAGACATACCTTCATTACCTGGACCCATCAAAGAATTACACCACTGGATGATTGATCTTGCATCTATCAACTGTGCACTATTTTGATACTTTAACTCTTCTTGTGCTAATGCTCTTTTCACACATGCTCTTGTACTGTCATGCTCCCCCTTTCCATGTCCAGCTTCACAAAAGCTCCACATATGTTGAACACGTGTAGTGAGATGCATCCTGCACAACCAGTAGAACATGTGTGCACTCTTGAACTGTGTTGCACAGTTGTCTGACCATATTATATGTCGATCGTATGATATGCCCCTCTGAGCTAAATGGTTGTAGAACATCTGGAAGCAACCTTGCACAAACTCTGGAGAATGTGTGCAATCATCACTAATATAAAAGTGATATTCCCTCAATACCTTCCTTTCGTTCTCTGTACTATTAGTTGCATGTATGAATGCTATGTGCACAAATATCAAAACCTATGTGGAGTTGTAATATTGTGACTGCACCTCACGTTGTGGTTGTAGAGTGTAGTTCTCTAAAAAATCAACCATTGATACTATGCTGCCAAGTGGAAAGGTGTCCTTGCATAGCTTGAATTGTGTGTCCAGCCATTGGGCTCTATGGGTATGCCTTGCATACTCATACACTAAATTCTCATGAAACATGGACATGAAGTGATACACTAGAATTTTCTGAATAACCAACTCACACCTTTTTGCTTGAGACCCATCTTTTTGTACCATATGCCACTGTTTTATACTTCACGAACTCTACTAGTTTTTGTCCCACCTCATATGTGCTTTCCATATGTTCACATACTGGCATTCGTTGCAAGCCACCGCAATGCTCGCATGAACCATCCAAGCATGCTATCCTATAGAATATTTGGCCATCCTCTATTTCACATAAGATTTTTGATAAGAACTTTCTTGAAGATTTTGGTGGGGCTTCTATGCCACAATCCTGCAAAACATCGTTAGTGTGCAAATCTAAACATATAGAACTATAAACATCAAAATGGTTAGAGAATTCAATATGCAATTTACAACAACAAGTAGTGCGTGTGTGATTTATCTTGACATAAAAAGGTTTAATCATTTCAAAAAATCTTTGAGAAATACTAATTTGAGGATAATCATTTTGAAATTTATGAAAAATTAGGTTTGAGTCATATCAAAAATGCTTTGGATGTGGCTCACAGTTCGACTCACCGATTCTCCTTCTTCATCCTTTTTGATTTGGAGATGGCCTTGTATTATTCTTCCAATAATCTTCAATTAGTGTTCTCAATGCTTCAAATTTTTTATCTTTGTGTGGCAGTCTCCCTGAGAATGCCCATAATTCACTTGAATCGGTGCCCTCAATTCTTTGCCGCCTTTGAATGGCTTTTGATAAAGTTTTTCTACTAATTCCCACTTGTTCACTTGTCTTTTTAATGAGGTGAGATCTCTTTGTTTGATAGCTTACCATAGTTGATGTAATGACATGTCGTGTGACATTACTATCCTTTGGCGTGAGGTCTTACCCACCAAATCATAAGCATCCATTAGATTCTTCACAATAGTGTTTTCACTTGATGCATTCGATGTTCTCAACCCAAGAGTCTTCATGATGTTTCTGTACTTTAAACCCCACATCGGAACAAATAGTTAACATCTTGCAGTCTCATTTAGCCTTTCAAAGAACATTTTCCAAATCTTATCAGCATATCTTCTACAAGTGCGTTCTGGAATCTTACCTTCCATGTGCTACAAAATATCTCATCAATATTAATCAAAAACTTTGGCTTTCTACGCAAAATTATAGGTGGTGTTCTCTTAGGTACATACATCTCTACATTACCAATTTCATCAATATTTAATTGAGGTGGCCTAGATTGCGTACCTTCGATCGAGGGTGGAATAGAAGACATACCTTGAGGTTCACATGGGGATGATGGTGTACCTTGTTCCTCAATTCTGAGTGATGATGTACTCTCAACTTCAGATGTGGTGGAAGGTGTCCAACCACACTCACTTGTGGTAGATGACATCCCTCCATATTCGCTTGTGTGTAATGGTGTCCCTTCGTCTTCATTTGTGGTAGAGGGTGTGTCTCCAACTACAGTATCTGCATCTACCCTAGTATGACTCTTTCACATTCATTCCCTTTGTGCTGCCAATTTCTTTTCTCTTTTTGACGGTTGAAGTTCCTCTTCAACTGGCTTGTTTTCATCAATCGTTCCCAATTTCTACTTTTCACGATATTCCCTCATCCATTTTTTATTTTTATCTATTAAGGCTTGGAGCTTATCATATGTTTTTTTTTTCCTTTAACAATTCATTTCTTCGGCATGACGAATAATTTTACCTGTGCAAAAAGTGCTAAGTGTCAAATTAACTAATTGAAAGCTTTGGAAGCATAACTCAATCAAAACAATATAAACTATCCCTATACCCAAGTAGTGATGCTATTCCATTACCACTATGCAAACAAGTTTGTCACAAATCTAAATACAACTATCACTATACATACAAATTCCTTAATCTTTAACATCATTAGGGTATTTAATCTTTAGGACTCCATACCCTAAATCGGGTGAATCCCACAAATCAATACTCTGTTTTGTGAAATAAGTGTATAAAATTTTAGAGTATGTTGAAAAGGATCAAAATAGGCCTGAGAATATGTAGAAACAATGAAAGGAATGTTGTTAAGTGCTTGGGAGCAGTCTCATTTGTTATTCCATAGTTGTGTCTATGCTTGGTAATGTTTTGAAGGTAGATTGGTGTAGGAGCACCTAGGCTGATCCCCATTTTGTTTGTCAAGAATTTTGGCTTGTACCTAATCTTAGCCAAATCAAGGTGTTAGTATGTTTGATTTGGACCTTAGAAGGTCTTGTTTGTGTGTGATGGGTTAGTCATTAGGACTAAGATCATCTAGGGGTAATCATTGTGATTAAATGTTGCTTTATTTAGCTTTAGACAGCTTGTGTTAGAAAGTAAGGCATTTAATGTGTGCTAATCACATCTAAGTTGTTAGAAGATGCCAAGAGGCAGTTGAGGAAGTTGATGGTTCAGAATCAAGGAGGTTGAGATCCTAAGATGTAGGATGATGGAAAGAGTTGCAAAAGTTGTAAAATTGCATGACAACATGGTGTTACGTTGCATGTAGTTTAGTTGTCATTGGATTCCCTAGAAATTAGGAATGTGGGAATGATCAACTTCCCTTGAAATAGGGAAAAGGCATCTAAGTAGGTGTGGTGACTCATAGATAGGAGTTAGAAGCATTGTAAACAAGTTTTGGCTTTGTGTGAATAAGAAGTTTCTGCAGATTTCTGTGTTTTCCTGTGTGTTTTTAAAAACAGAGATAACAAGGCACTATATATACTGATCTAGCATTGTTATTGAGTTCATAGAATAGTCTAGAGCACCTTTCATCTTACATTTAGGTTACTTAGAGTAGATTTGTTGATTTGAATTCATAAATTAGGTTGTAGAGGGTTTTTACTTCTATTTTGAGCAGTTAGAATTAGAATGGCTCCCCCATAATCTCTGACCACAGGATCTTCCTGAGATTAGGTGAATATGGAAGGGGAGCCAAACAATTGTAAATATTTAGTAGTAGGAAACTCAGAGAGCCAAGCAAGTATTTGTAATCTCAAACCCTAGGCAAGCTAGGACTGCCCAGTTAGGAGTTTGAGAGAAGAAAAGTGAATAACTTAGGAAGGGGTTACAAGTACTGTACAGAAAAAGTACACTTCTAGGTGGGATATGACCAAACACAAGGATACCAAAAGGATTAAGGTTTGATCAATCCTTTTGAGTGAGAAATTAGCAAGTGATCAGCAAAACCCTAAGTATTAGGTCTTGTAAGAATTGGCTATGAAGGTAGCCACCCAAGATATAGAGGCCTAATAGAAAGCACAAGCATAAGAGAGATGACAAGAATAAACTATATTCTATCAATATAATAGAATGTAATGAGCTAATGGTACATAGGAAACCCCTTGGTTATATATCCAAGGTGAGAACATAGAAGGGCATAAGATTATGACAAGTGTCATAATCTTATGACATGAGACAACTATGAAAAGTTATCACTCCACCTAAAGTGGAAAGGTGATAATGTGATAATCACCACAAAAGGTGGATCTCCCACAAAAGGTGGAGATATAATCACATGATGTATCCACAAAAGGTGGAAGTGATGTGATAATGACATGTCAAGTCCACCAAAGGTGGAAAATCTCCAACAACCTCCTATGTGGTCCCCAAGTAAACTTAACTAAGGTGTAATCATGACCTAGGACAAGGTACAAGACATTTAATTACACCAACACCCCCCCTTAGTGCAACTTAGGGAGAATGTACACAAAAGAAAAGAATTGAAGATGGGTCCCAGCTACTAGGTCATGTTAGGTCCCCATGTACAAATGCAATGCAATCTCTCATAAAGCGGAGAAAGGGAGAAAACCACGTGGGAAAAAACTCCCCCCCAAAAGAGAGATGAAACAAAAACTAAAAAAGGATGAGAAGGAAAAACCTCGAGTGAGGAAAAAGCCCCCCCATAAGAGAGAATGAAGAAGTCAAGTGACCTCAGAAGAAGAAATATCCCGCACCCCCAAGAGAGCTCGCAAATGATGGTAGATACTCTCAGTGAAGGGTTTGGTGAAGATATCTGAAACCTGCTCTACTGCAGTTGTAGACATCTAAATTTGGACACTTAATTTATCCAAATTTAGCACTTTTCATCTAAACATCCTCTTATTCGAGTTAATTAAGTAATATTACTATTATTTAATTAATATCTTTAATTCTGCCAAATCCCTAAGGTATTTAATTAATAATTAAATACCTTACCCTCCTTAATCCTCTTTTCATCTAATCCTAATCCATCTCCTAATTTCTTCATTAGGGATGTGCACATGCCTAATACTTGATTAGGATGTGTCACATCCTCCAACTTTTGCAAGTTGGCTTTTAATCCTAATTAGCCCCTAATTATCCTCTAATTACTAATTAATTAAGCCTAATCATTCCCCAAGGAATTTTTAATTCCTTTTTATTCTTCCTAGATTCCCCTCTTTTATATGTGAATTTTTAATTCACATTCCATCCTTCCAAGACTTCTAGAACCTTGGACTTGTCACAATCTCCACATGTGACCAACCTTGGACTTGTCACAATCTCCACATGTGACCAAGTCCCACCTTTTTGGAGCCCACCTTTTATCCTTTAGACTTTTCTAAGAATGTGAATTTTTAATTCACACTTATTTCCCCAACCACCTTTCCTTTTCCCATATAGATTTTTGAGAAATTCCAAAATTCTTCAAAAGTCCCTTTTACTCCCACTTGGGGACAAGAAATCCCTTTTTGTGGAAATCTCCTCACTCCCCAAGGTGCATGTCCTTTTTTCACCTCATGTACCTTCTTGACACCTCACCTCCACCTCATATCCTCTTGGCCACTTCACCATCCACATGTCAAGATGTGAGGGCTTGTGGGTTCTCAACCCACCATAGCCCTTCATCTTGGCCTTGTTGGATGCATCTAGACCATTGAATTCTCTAGAGAATTCAAATTCTCCTATAAATACCCCCTCCTCAAGGGCACTTTGGAACACTTTCATTTGGAGCAACCTTATGCTGCCAATTTTCCTTCTCAACACTTAATCATATTTGCAACTACATGCTGCCAATTTGAATCCTCAATCCTCTACCATCATCTAGCCATCTTTCTAATCATTTTCACCTCTAATCTTGCATTTAGCCATTCAAGCAATCATCTAAGGAGCACACAAACTAATCCAAGCAAGGGCCAATCAAAGAGATACCAACAGCAAGGGAGGTAAAATTGTTTGCATTTCATTTTATTTACATTCCTTTTCGTTGTATCACTCTTTTGGCTAATCTTGAGGTGTCCTTGGTATTTTTTCATTCATATTTTTAAGTTGTTTTGTACATTTAGAGTAGGATAGAATTCCAAGGTATCACAGTAGGACAATACTGCAAATCAATGACCTACTCCTGTATAAGCTCCCAAATGTAGTGCATATGAATCTCTATGTGTTTGGTCCTCTGATGGTGAACCAGATTCTTTGAGATCTGGATGGCACTCTGACTGTCACAATAAATGACTATAGGACGAGGAAGAGTGAATCCAAACTCAGTGAGAATATTCTGAAGCCAAATAGCCTTAGTACCGGCATTAACAGCCCCTCGATACTCAGCCTCAGTCGAAGAAAGAGCAATAGCATGTTGCTTCTTACTCTACCAACAAATGGGGCCAAAACCAAGATAAAAACTGTAGCCAGAAGTGGACTTACGATCATCAATATCACCAGCCCAATCAGAATCTATATATCCCACCAAGCTAAGTCCTGTACCTGCTACATAATGAATCCCATTATGATGTGTACCCTGGATGTAATGCAAGATGCATTTAGAAGCTTTCCAATGAAGCTCATGTGGTTCCTATATAAAGCATGAAACCATGCCAACTGCAAAGGAGATATCAGGGCATGTGTGAGTCAAGTAGATGAGACTCCCAACAAGCTGACGATACAAAGTGGCATCAATAAGTGGAGTAGAACACATAGCCTCAAGTTTGACTCCTGAAAGAATGGGAGTCGGTGCAGGCTTACAATCAACCATGTGAAATCAAGCTAGAAGATCAAGAGCATACTTGGGCTGAGAAAGAGAAATCCCAGAAGCTAACTGTGTGATCTCAATCCCAAGAAAATAGTGCAAAAGGCCCAAGTCAGTCATAGCAAATCTATCCTGCAAAGCAGATTTGACACTCCCAATGATGGATGAGGTACTCACTGTAATGATCAAATCATCAACATAGAGCATAAGTAGCAAGTGAGAATCATCCTGTTGCAAAATGTAGACATTTGGATCTGAATGACACCTCAAGAATTCTGCTAAGAGAAGAAAGGAATCCATTTTGGCATACCAAGCACTAGGGGTCTATTTGAGGCCATAGATAGACTTCCTCAATCTGCAAACCAATGAAGAATCATGCATGAATCCCTGTGGCTGCTCCATGTAAATCTCCTCATGAAGATTCCCATGAAGAAATGCACTCTTCACATCCATCTGATGTACAACCCAACCATGAGCTGCAGCAATAGCGAGTGTCAAGCAAATGGAGTTCATCTTAGCAATGGGTGCAAAGGTCTCAGTATAGTCAACATCTGGAACCTGTGAGAAACCTTTTGCCACAAGCTGGGCTTTGTATTTATCCACACTTCCATCCACTGCATACTTAGTCTGATAGATCCACTTACATCGAACCATCTTTCTTCCCTTAGGAAGAGGAACTAAATCCCATGTGTTGTTCCTCATCAAGGAACTATAAACTTCCTCCATTGTGGAATCCCATTCAGGAATGCCCGAAGCTTCCTTAAAGGATTGTGGATCTGAAGCACTGGCAATATAAGCATGTGGAAAATTCTGATGTTTTCATCGAGTCCTTCGAGTATCTGAAGGATCCCCAACAAGAGAACTTGCTGACTCAAGAGTCTATCAAGCCCAATGAGGTCTAGTAGGAGATGAAGGATGAGGTGCCTCAACTACAAGTGGACCCTGCGAAGTTGTGATCTTGTGACTCAAAGTTGAGGAAGAATCATCATCGGAGTCACTATCATCACTTTCCACTATGTAGGAAGGAAGAGGAGGATTTAGATGTCAAGCTAGGAGAGCCTTCCTCAAAGTGAACACTCCTCTCAATGAATAACTCATGTGTCTCTAGATCCAAAAGTCTATATGCCTTAACACCTTCAGGATATCCAACAAAGATGCAAGGCCTACTTTGAGGTTCCAATGCCTTCTGCTTCTCTGGAGGTATTCGTGCCCAAACTAGACAACCAAAAACTCTGAAGTGTCTCACAACTAGTTTTCTACCACACGAAGCCTCAAAAGGAGTCATGCCCTTCAAAGCTTTATGGGGAACCCGATTTTGGATGTGAGTGGCACAACTGATAGCTTCTTCCCAAAATTGAGGACCAAGAGATCGAGCATGAATCATGCAGCTAGCCATCTCCTTAAGGGTTCTATTCTTCCTTTCAGCTACACCATTTTGCTGTGGAGTGTATGCAACTGAATGTTGAAGATCAATCCCCTCAAGAGTACAAAATTCCTCAAGTCTATTGTTCACATATTCCCTTCCATTGTCTGTGCGAAGAATCTTGACTTGCTTCCATGATTGCTTCTCAACATGAGCCTTGAAGGCCAGAAATCTGTCAAACACTTCACTCTTGTGAACAAGAAAGTAGACCCATGTGAAGCGAGAGTAGTCATCAGTGAAGGTGAGGACATAGCGAACCTTATTGAATGATGGCACTGGAAATGGACCTGCTACACCACTGTGAACCAACTGAAGAACTTCTAAAGCTCTCCAAGACTTCCCTTTCTCAAACTTCTCTTCTGGATGCTTACCCATGGAACAACCTGAACAAACACCTTCTGAAAAGCTGATTTGAGGTAGTCCTGTAACCATAGCCTTGGAGCTAAGCTACTGAAGATAGCGGTAATTGATATGTCCAAACCGCTCATGCCATAGCTTGCTTTCTGAATTTGAATGAGTGAGCAAAGTTGTAGAAGGAGACTTAGGTACAAAGTGGGAGAATGAGTAAAGCCGTGTGTTGTGATTGGCTTGTCCCACTGCAACCAAGGCATCATCCTTAAGTTCTTTGACCACAACTGAATCTGGTAGAAACTCAACTTTCTGCCATCTCCAAAGTGAGTGATTTGGTAGATTGAGAGAAGATTGGCACTCAAGTTAGGAACATAGAGAACATTCTCAAATGTTCCATTATCCATGGCAACTGAACCTTCCCCTTCAACTTCCACTTGAGTATCATCTCCTATGAAGATGTGAGGTACCTTAGATTGCTCCAAAGAAGAAAATTGTTCCCTTGAAGAAGCCATATGATGAGTGGCACCCGAGTCAAGTATCCATTGTTGTGAAGAACCTGAAGTAGCCACAAATGCTTGCCCTTTTCCTTTTGATTGTGAGGAAGTGGAAGGAGATGAATCCTTCTTCTTGTAGGCAGATGGAAAATTGATGTTATTCTTCTTGATGATGTTTGTCAACTCATCAATTTGCTTAGTGTGGCAATGATGCTCATCATGACCAACCCTCTTGCAATATGAACAAGTTGGTCTCTCCTTCTTGCTTGAACTTCCCTTCTTGGGGGAAGATGTAGAATTCCCTTGTGATGAAGAATTCCCTTGTTTTGGAGAGGATGATTGTGCTTTATCTTGTTGGTTCTTTGGATTAGATTGCTTCTGCTTCTTATTGGAACCCTTTCCTTGAGTCCCTTGATTCCTTTGATTGGCCACCAAAGCTTTAGACTTTGAAGACTTGAGAATCCCCATGCTTACCAATTTTGCTTGTTCTAACATCAACATTTATGTAAAAGCATCGAATGTAGGCATAGTGAAAGAACTACCTACTGTCAAGCGATGGGTTTGGAAGCTAGAAATAAATGTTACATATTTTGATAGAATTTTTCCCAACAAATTGTAGACCAACTGTGCATCCTTCTTATCAATGCCACAATCCTTAAGTTGTGCTCTTAGCTCATTTGCCTTAGTGACATAGTCTTGGATTGTATCAAAATTTTTGGGATCTAACATTGTGAGATCATTGTCAAGCTGATAACCTTTAATCTCAACAACTTGGCCATACAATTGACCAAACTTTTCCCAACCTTCTTTAATTGTTTTACACTTATCAATTTGAAAGATTGGATCTTTTGATACATATTTCCTTAGTGTTCCAAGAGCCATAGTAATTTTAGTGAGCCAATCTAAGTGAGCAACAGGATTAGCTTTAGGATTAGATGGTGCAACAACAGTTCCATCAATATAATGAGTTAATCCTTTTTCCATTAACTTACTCCAAGCATCAATTTTCTAAGAAGCATAGTTATGTGGAGTTAACAAAGGAAACTTAGGAGAACCCATAGCAGAAAAATGAAGGAAAACAAGATAGAGAGAGAGGAATAATCACTCAAGACACCCCCCCAAATTCACTCAATCAAAGAACCCCCCCCCCAAAAAAGATGATTTGGCACTTTATAATTAGTGCGTGTACAATGGCCACTTGCAAGCCAAAAAAAGTGGGCTTCTAATTTTCAATGTTTTACAATAGCCTTAAATAGGCTACAACAGACTCAAATGACTAATACAAAAGACCAAACTGAGATCTTATCTTTACAAATGCCAAAATAGGCCAAAAATGACCAAGTGTTGAAAGTATATTTTTTTATCACAATCACTACAAACTAATAGCACCACTATGAAGTTCAGAAAAAATCATGCACTTTCAAAAAAAATGGCACCTGAAAAGGAGTTCGTATGAGCCTGAACGGAGCCCCAGAAGTTGCAAAAATGGTGACAATTGAGCAAGACCTAAGAAAAATCCAATTTTATGGAAAATCCATGCACCAAAATTAGAAAATAACTTCACCACCGTGATGTACATGAAAAATTATCCCAAATCAAAAAAAATTACACCAAAAAAGGCCTCAAAACGACCAAGATATGAGCCTTTGAAAATGAACTACAAAATCAGAAAGTTCAATGGAGAGGGGTCTGCAAATTTTCAAAAAATTGCTGACGCAGTGCCGACGTCCGCAAGTCACTATGTTAAATTTTATGGTCATTTGACCGTCGCGTAGGCCATCACTATTTTTCATGGAAAATTAAACCGGAATATGCCTTTTACGGAATATGCTTTACCTGGACGGAATATGCTCGTCGGATTTCGAAGACGTTGACGGAATTTTAAATCATTAGAATTTTGACCGATTGCACCGGATAGGAGAGAAGGACCCTCTAGTTTGGGTTTTCCAGCCACCGGTATGGGATTGTCGGCCACCTGCCGGTAAGTATGGCCACGGGGGGGCCGCGGGGGCCATGGCTGAGAGGCCATGTGGCCTCTGCGGTACTTCAAGGTACAGTTTGCGGACTGTACAAGTCCGCAAACTTGTACAAAACGTTTATTTTTTTTATTTTTTATTTAAAAAAAACTTTACAAATAAATTAAAAAACTACGAACTATTTAAATTTTTTTTTTTGAATGATTTTTTGAAAAAATATTTCGCAGAAAAATGAAATAAATTGTTTTTGAAAAATATTTTCGTACGAACTGCCCAGGTTGGCCGTACGGCCAGCCTGCTAAATTTTTTTTGCCTTGTCAGACAACTTGCTCCGATTTGGACGAATTGGCAGTCGATTTATAGGTTCTTGACCCTTCTGAATGCAATGGCAGTGTCCTTTTTGGCTGAAAATACTCCAAAGTGGCAGCTACCTCTTGGATCTGGCAACCACCTCTGATCTTCAACCCTTTGTAGATTTGGCCTTCGATTTCCAACTGAGATGAAACAAAAGGAAAATCTGACTACCTCAGACAATCCGGATGCAATGGCGAGCTCAGATCTGATGCAACAAGCTCCCAAAATGCACCTGCAATACAAGGCCAAAAATGAAACCCTCCAAGAATCTCTCCAAAAGACTAACTAAAGGCACTCCAAAAGCTCTGATACCATGTAAGAATTGGCTATGAAGATAGCCACCCAAGATCTAGAGGCCTAATAGAAAGCACAAGCATAAGAGAGATGACAAGAATAAACTATATTTTGTCAATATAATAGAATGTAATGAGCTAATGGTACATAGGTGACCCCTTGGTTATATAGCCAAGGTGAGAACATAGAAGGGAACAAGATTATGACAAGTGTCATAATCTTATGAAATGAGACAACTATGAAAACTTATCACTCCACCTAAAGTGGAAAGGTGATAATGTGATAATCACCACAAAAGGTGGCTCTCCCACAAAAGGTGGAGAGATAATCACATGATGTGTCCACAAAAGGTGGAAGTGATGTGATAATGACATGTCAAGTCCACCAAAGGTGGAAAATCTCCAACAACCTCCTATGTGGTCCCTAAGTAAACTTAACTAAGGTGCAATCATGACCTAGGACAAGGTACAAGACATTTAATTACACCAACAGGTCTATTAGCCCTACTTCTCCTTGATTGTAGGAACCTACTGTATGGATGAGATTGGGGTTTGAAACCCTATGAAAGCTTTAAAGGTCCAAAAAGGGTGTCTGGGAATCAAGTTTAGTTGCTAGGTTGTTTGGTAGGTTTGGGCAAGAAAAGCCAAAAATTGACTGGTAAGGGCTAGTAGGAAATAGGCCACTTCAAGACAAAATCTTGAGATCGGGCAGATTGAGGATTAAAGACCCTTCAAGATGCATTCAAGTGAATGTGAAATGCAAGAAAACAATGTCTTTAACACCCCTGCAAGCAGTTCAAGATTGATGGAGAAATTGGCACTTAGATCCTTCTAGGTGTTGGAAGAAGATAGCAGATTCAAGAGGTGTTTGTCCTCCAAGGTTAAGCACAAGGATTGAAACTCTTGGAACAGAGTTGTAGCAGAGCTTAGTTGTTGAACTAAGTCAAAATAGAGCCTAAAAGTTGATAGGTTCTTGGTGGAA
>VDFB02183319.1:0-16482 GCA_007258455.2 Sequoia sempervirens | reverse complement strand
ATCTACCATGAATGTAAATTCTTGATGGTGACACATTATCAATATCTAGCATGCCTATTTGTTTCATTGCACTCAAACATACCCTTCTGGAAGATGCTTTCTATTTGCAGTTTGATTCTATAAATGGAAGCGGACGAAACAGGATCACATGCACACATTTCACAAATACTCTCATTGACTTACAATGGACAACGTAAGTCGTTTGTAGGTTTGTTAAGTAGATACAACTACAACATTGCATTTGTGAATTTTTAATTCTATTTGTAAGCAAACACATCAGATTCTACCCGTGGTTCAGCATGTTCTTCGATGAAGATACAAATCCTGTTCATTTCTTCATTTGCACTACACTTTATACTTTGATTTTGGCCTAGCAGGGTTAGTAGTGACAGACGTCACCTAGTGCTCAGCTTTATGTGTACTAGGGACTTAGCAAGTCATTGCAGTACTTATACTGGCTAATATGGAATAGAGAGAAAAACACCAGACAATATGTTGTTTGCCTTTTCTTTATGTCACTGATAATATCTGTTTGCTTTAAAATTCATTCTAGCGTCTACTTTTCCAGGTTATTCCGAATTTTTCCTCTTAGTGGTACTGCTTGGGTTGGTCATTCAAGGTAATAAACAGGATAGTTCCCACACTGAACATATGGGGAACCTGTGGAATCTTGTTTTTACATTTGACCTTTAGAAGCAGAAAAAGATAACACAGGTCAATACTTAGTTCTAAATGAAAAGATAACCCATTGTATGTTGTTATCTTATTACTCCAGTTTTTGTACCATCTAAACTATGAATGAATGTAGGACAACTGTTCAGGAGTTAGCTGATCAGCCCCATGGTTGAGAATTCTGTTTAAGATATAATGGCTGCATAAGCCTAGATATACAAGCAAGACCATTCTTTGTTAACTGTTCTTTACTTATCTCATTCCTGTTGTTTTTGGTTTTTCTTTATAATTAACATTACACATTCCACTAGTTTGTTGTCATGTTATTTTTAAACACGTTTCATATTGGATTCTGTATCTAGAATTATATTGTTTTAAATTTTGCTTATTCCTCTGAATTTCTTTTGCTTCCATAAAATTAATTTGTTTCTGACTCATCTAGACTGGTAGTGGTGGACATTGAGGATGCAGAACAAAAACTGAGGCAAATTGTGGAATGACTGTTTTGAGTACTTCATTCACAAGAGCCCATGCTCTAGAAACCTATGCCTGGCTTGGGCCACCTTCAGTTTCATTGGTAACCTACTTATTGATTGTAGCTCATCATTTCCCAAGTATCCCACATAAGGATACTAAAGAGCTTAAAAAATTGAAGTTTGTTTGAAAGTGCTCCTTTCCAGAGATATACAACGATCAGGTTGCTGATCTCCTAGAGCCATCATCAACAAATTTGCAGGCAAGAAAGTGACATCTTTTTTTCAATTTATTGTAGACAACTGATCTAAGCATTGTGTTGATTACTTATAATCCAATCTTACCTGATATCTTCTGATGCAAAGATGAGGGAAGATGCTAAGAAGGGAGTATATGTTGAAAATCTTTCAGAAATTGAGGTGAAAGATGTCGACGATGTTATTAAGCTGTTCCTTCAGGTCATATATTGCAATAGCTTCCTATTTCTGACTTTCTGCATGATGAGATTTGTTGATTGTTAAGGAAGACATATTTTGCAAAGCTAATTTTATTTTTCCACTTCAGGGTGCTGCAAACAGAGAAGTTGCAGCAACAAATATGAACTGTGCTAGCAGTTGCTCATATAGTGTATTTACTTGTATCATTCAAAACAAGGTAAAGCAGATTTCTATTTTCCCAATATTTTGTGTCAGTCATGCCACTTTTTGGCTGCAGTCCACCCTTGAAACCAAATTTTTTGAAGGTTTGCAAATCATGTTTAACTTCAAATTGATCAGAATTGAAATTTAAAATCCTATCTCTTCTCGAGAATAATAAAAATTCCTTTATGGAAAGTTCTGTTTATATGGTAAATATAAGGGCTTGTAGTAAGACTCCTGTTTTAGTTGGATATCTTTGGTACGTACATTCAAAAAAATGATCTATATGCTTTAATTTACCATTTTGATGAGTATATTTGTTATTGTTTTCAAGTGGGAATGTCAATTATCGACTTATCATAGATTTGGACGCTTGAATCTAGTTGACTTGGCAGGTTTAGAAAGGCAATTTGTGCTCCATTGGTGGTGAAAATTGTGAAGGATTTTTATTTGTGCTTTTATGAGTATAAATAAAATGCATA
Source organism: Sequoia sempervirens (assembly GCA_007258455.2). Lineage (NCBI taxonomy): Eukaryota > Viridiplantae > Streptophyta > Pinopsida > Cupressales > Cupressaceae > Sequoia > Sequoia sempervirens. The sequence goes on along the minus strand of VDFB02183319.1, from coordinate 14,216 downwards.
CCAGTTGAAAACTTATACACACTATTTTAAGAGGCAGAAGAGTTCTACTGCCAGCAAATTAACAACCTTGTATTCATGCTTCTATGTTGGACTCACCAATGAACGCTTTGTTGCATGCATCCAGTTCCAAAGCACTACATCAACATCGTTGAGAAGTGTACTGTAGAGTCGCGCTAAGAGGGGATATATATATGCTGAAATCATCCAAGAGCGTGTACTATCCATATCCTAACAAATAACAGAATACACCTCCGCAAGCTTAATATGTTGATAGTACTCCCCCTCATATCCACCACATCTTGCATCCCCAACTTTTAATCTGGTCCACCACTCTAGAAGGAGCCTGATTTGGAATCATACAATAGATCTGGAGATCCCTCAACTAAGTCAGCGAATATGATCTACAATTTGATCTTCTGCATTTAACTACTGTTTTGGTTAACTACCATGTAGAAAGTTTCCCGTATAGTTTGGCGACTAGCTTTCATCTATTTTCTGACTAGTATTTTTTATGTAATATCTCATCTTTTTATTACTATTTATTTTCCTTATTTAAAGAAAAAGTTTCATCAATGGCTTCATAAGTCTTTCTGCTACCATCCATGGCAGCTTGATCTATTCTAAGAGCACTGAAAGTGGCATGGACCTCTTCTCTGAGATTTTTATCCAACAAGTCCAATCAGAGGTTGCATAATTTGTGTGGGTATATAAGATGTGTACTAGCTGAGCAATAAATCCCCTAACACCAAATCATAATGAAGTGGACTGTGGAGTTTTGTTTAGTGTGGGGTTTTGTTTAGTAATATGAATAAAAAAGGGAATCCTTCAAGCAAACAATACTAAATTAGTAGATAGTCATAGCTACAAGAAAGTTGGAGCCTACTATTTAAAATAACAAATACAAGGTATATTTGAATTCACTCCTTAGCCTAGAGCTATCCTTCTTCTATATTCTCTTTCCTTTCTTATGGTTTCCATTGCCAAAAAAACTTCCAAAGGTAATGTCAAAAAATCAAAACTAAAACAATAAAAGCAAGACTACAATTCTATTTAAAATAAAATGTTTAATAATAGCTTTCTTGAATCACTATAAAACCCTGTCATCCAATGCACACAGACAAAGATTGGCACAATTATTTAGGACAATTAGAAAACACCAATCCTAATAATGTGAATAGAACTATCTTTGATAATCTACTTTCCAAATAAGGCATATGCTTGATGCTACAAAAATAAATCAATGTAGTAATATAGTAAAAAAAAAGTCTCTAAAAAAAACTATAGAACAATAACAAATGAATCTAATTGCTATTGTACCCCTCTTAATGATTTAAAATGTTCTCAAAAAAGTCAAGAAATAAATACTAAAAACCTAAAAGGAAAATCAAATTCTCTACTCCCAAGCATAATGTTTATATATATTTTTCTTTTAAAGACCTATTTTTATATTGCCCATGAATTATGCTCTTGACTATCTCACATGTTTTATGGCTTTCATCGACACATTACCTATCTATATATCATTTGCATATAAGGATGGTTGTCTATAAATCCCCCACCCTTGTTTAGTCATAAATATTTTTTCAAGATTGCAAGCTAGTGCAAGTGCACCATTAAACAACTTTAGTCAATTTAAGTTCATACCAAGTAGGCTCTAGTTTTTGATGAGTTTTTTTTATAAATAAGGTCAAAATGACCATTTTGAATGTTTAATAAATTTTTTTTATGGATCTTAGGAGGTTTTGTGTCTTGGGGGTTACATCAGTAAAAGTTGCACAAAAGATATTATGTTGTTAAGTTCAAAATTGTCAAATGCAACAACTAGGGAATATGAAGGGTTAGGGATTTCAAAAGGTGGTTATAGTCATTTGGCAGGTAAAAATTGATTGGAAAATGTATAAAAAGCCTCCAAGGGTTTGAACAAAGGTTGTTGATGAAGTTTTGAAATCAAATTAAATAAAATACAATGTTTTCTCTGTTATTTCCCGTGTTTTCTGAACTTTATTCTTGTTGTATGTAAAACCCCATCCCGCAACCTAGAGGACGATGCAACACTGCGGAAGCACAAATAATTTTTTTCTTATAAAGAGTACACATAACAAGTAAAGCAATCTACTCTAACACATACATCCTCTGGGCCACATAACGCGTCAGCATGTAAATTCCAAAACTTATAAAATTATTTTAAACATAGCATATGAAAATAACTCATGATAACAGCATACATCAAAGCATTAACCCATTGCATAATAAATTAAACATGGAAATGTAAGGAGCATATGTACATAGATACAACACCACTTAAAATGATATATACAATTTAATCCAATGATAAATAGATCATACATAATGTTACAATTACAACACAAGGAATCATCCTCGATTACAAACGAGGAATACAATACATAGTGTTTCATTGTTACAATGAATATACGAGAAGTACAAATCCATAGAACCACACAGCCCCTCGAACTAGAAGATCCCACCATCACGAATAGAAAGAGCGAGCCCAACAGTGTAAGGTGCATGCCGCCTAGCCATGTGGTACCCGTAGGCCCAACCCGCGTGCTAGGAGATAGTAAAAGGTTACCACACTGTACCGGTAAACACAAAACAAGACTATACCAGTAAACAAGAAACATAAGGTTGCATCACTTCCAAAACCATTGAATCAAATACATCCACTATACAATACAAACCGACTGTTGTCATAGGAGGTGTGTCATCACAAAAGTTGTATTTGCTATCCAAAGGAGATCTTCCTAGGTCTCGGCCCTCATCTTGGGTTATCCTGGTAACCTCTCATGAACCTAGCCCCACATGCACACCTGTGCGGAATTGATTATCTCTCGAGAAGACAAGATAATGATCTTTCCATTCCAGGCCTTCTCGACTCATCTCAAGTCTCACACAAGCCCTTGAGCCAAATGAGCGAGGCTAAATTATCTGATTAAATGTATTAAGCTACTCTTTCCCCTAATATAGGTTATTTAATTTCCACTTGATTAAATTGACTTTCACATGAGTTGTCCTGGGACGCTTTTGTGTCCCGACCCCTATTGAAAGCCACTCCCCTATCAACAATACAAAAACATATTCAACAACCCAAGGGTAGACAAGGTGCACAAAATACGATAACACATATCAACCAGTTTGCATAGAACAACACATCTCGTCCGTAGTAACCGGGTGCTCAAATTAAATCACACAACCCGTTCATAGTAATCGGGTGTGCAGAATAATTCACACATCCCTACGGATGTCAAATACTGAACCCAAAATACATGCACCGCCCAAGAAATCTCAAAGGGTGAACAAAAGATACAACAACCCTTTCACAATTTAACAATCTCTAGAAAACTTAGATTTTCTTGACAACAAATATCCCCCCACAATTCGCAATTACATAAATACTTGTAATTAAAATAAACCACTCCTGTAATTAAAAGCACTGCTAGTTAGATTTCCTAAATCAAATAGATCAATATCTCACATTAAAATACATCATTCAAAAAACAATTCCAATTCATAATCGCTCGTCTAAATCCTTCACGGGACATCCTTGAGGAAGCTAGTAACCTGAATAAAAAAGAAACCAAGAAAAAGATAAGAAAAAATAGACCACAAGGTCAACAACCATTCAGAGTGTTTTCCAAAATATTATTGTTTGACAATTAAAAGACTAGATGGTTGATAGGTTGATTGTTTGACGACACCTAGTTTCAAGAGAGAAAACATGTCGTATAAGATGTCAATTCTAGTTTTGATCATGTAACCACCTATATAAGGAAAATAATGAAGTTTGATTAAGTGACAATGTCTGGTTTCAGGAAGGAAACATCTTGTCTAAGATATAAATTTTATTGGTTTAATGGTTTCAATTTTTGACTATTTTGACAATTTGTTTGGTTTGAATGAGTGGCCTTGTTAGCCTATTTTTCTTGTTAATGTGTGACTTGTATGATATTTTAATGACCATTCGTGTCTAAGTTGACAATGTCTGCTTGATTGTGACTAACGCGACAAACCCTAAAGGATCCCAATCTAGGTGGACTCGAGGGCTCATCAATGATGGCCTTGCATAATGAATACGAATAGAGCATTCAATGAGTTCGACACAAATAACTTTGTTTTATTTACAAAGGACTTATTCTTAATTTACCACCAAAACTCAAGTAAGACTGAATTTATCACCGAGGGAACACGAAGATGGCTCTTCCTACGCGTAAATCACGACACAATGTAGTTCTACAATGAAATGGATAGACAGGATTGAATTTGACTCGCTTTTGGGATTTTGAAAGTTATTTTGAATGGTTTTGTGTTTTTACATGTTTTGATTTTTTTTTTGGATTTTGAGGTTTTATGATTTTTGGATTTTTGGGAATATTTGATTTTTTATTCCTTTTGATAATAATTCTACTACAAGTGTAGGATCCAATGACAACATGGGTCAAGTGTTTTCCCCTAGTCGGGTATAGGACCAATTTATTAGGGATGATATGGAATGCGATAGAAGTTATGGAAGGTGAAAGGATGCACATGTGATGCCAATCATTTTAGGCTGATGGAAAGGACCAATATTTATTATGGATGACATGAGAAGAAAAAATGATGGTGAAAAGTCAGATTGGAATAATGGTAGATGAAGGAGCAAAGTCAACTACACATGGTGCCTATTTTCTAGGTTTTCACCATGGTACTTATCCAAAGTGCCACCGAAGTGGTTTTCACTATTGGACAAATTATTTCACTTTACCATTTTTCTTTATTTTTTTGATATTTTGGTGTTGCTAAGATGCATGTTTTCCAGGTTTTCATTAAGGTAATGATTTTTTTTATGGTTAAGAGAAGACTTTTGGAAGCTATGTGTAAAACCGATATGTCGTGATGATGCCTTGACCTTGTTTGGATGACCATGTTGGATGAAAGGACATGAGTTGGATGTGGAATGCAAATGGAAAATATGATGGATGATTGAAATGACAAACAATGGAGGTTATGGTATGATCCCTAATATGCACACTACGTGGGCCACTAGGCATCAAATGAAAATGATTTTGGGCCACCGATGAGCTAGAGTACATGAAGGGGGTGTTTTCAAAGATACATTGAAAGACATCACCAATGGAGATAATATGATAAGTGAATATGGAAACATTGAATGGATGTAAGGAATGAGTGATGGTGATAAGACCTTGGATCAACAAGCTCTTTATTTGACCTTTCGCGCTAATAGATGCCCCTAGTGATTTTTAGTGGAGCATTCTTGGAGACCAATGCTTTTTTATTTTCACTTTTGATTTTTACTTTTGATTCATCCAATAATGCTGACTTTAGCTAGAGGATATGTCAGAAATTCTTCTTATTCTTGCATCATCTTACCCTATTTTTATTGGTCCAATATTTTTATTTGGCTAGAGGACTTTCTTTGATTTTCAACATGTATCTTTTGATTTGTGGTCTCCTTTAGAAGAAGCCCGAACTTCAATATTCATAAAAATAGAAGTAGAAATTTGTATGCAATGCATGGTTCAAAATATAACATGGATTATTATTAAGCTGAGATTGAATTTGGCAACAAACATTTTAGGAAATTTCCTTCCAATGTAGTTATTACCTGTTACACATTCAGGAGAGTTAGAAGAACAAGGGTCCCTTTACAACAAAAAGGATATATGATAAAGTGTAGAGCTGGGCAAAACATCATCAGAGACTAATGGCATAATAATGGTAGGAACAACATGATAAAATAGGCCTTCTGTGTAGTCAGATGCAAAAAAGAATAAGAACCAAGCAAACACAGAGAATAGTTTAAGTACAGGCAGAACCAACAAATTTTTCCTTTAATTAAGCTCATGGAGGTTTTAGGAGTGCATTTCTTTTCTTTTGCGACTATCTAGGGAGTATCAAAAACTAAATTAGAAATAGAATCAAGAGGAGCCTCAGGGGAGGCATCACTCACCATAGAGGGAACAACCAAGTGTTGAACTGAAACTGTAGAAGCCACCAGCGAGACAACACCATCAGTAACAAAAGTTGAAGAGTCAGGGGCCTTAGAGGGGGCAGCACACACAAGAAATGGAACATCCATATTTTGAGCCAGAGTAGTAGAATCCACTGGAGAAACAACAACCTTAATAGCAGATTTATTTATTTGAGACGAAGATGGAGGTTCTGAAGGCTTACCATTAGAATCATAGTATGCATCAAGGTAAACAATCAAATGTTCCCTTTGAGCATTCTTCCACTAGGTGGGAGAAGAAACAAGATGAGAGCCATTAGGGAAATCATGGGCCAAGTGTCCAGTAGCAAAATAATGTATGTAGCAGAAGGGGATACCTCTATAATCCACAAGCTGAGACCATGACCAACCTCCAAGTACCACCTCTCCAAGTAAACCTTGAGATACATCTACCTCCACTAAAATACATGATTGTACCTTGTTGTATAGAAAATGTGTTGAAATAAATTATTTTGTGAACTATAAAACTATTATCATCTTAAGATACATTATGTAGGGGGTGCTGCCACAATAGTGGTTTACACTTTGTGGGAGATCCTGATTTTTGCTGAAATCACATATTTTTAGAAAATATAATTATTTAAGCCTTGGAAAGTTCCATTTAAAGGATTCCAATTGAAGAGGGTTTGATCAAACCACCTTAGACCAAACCTCCTTGGATAGAACCCCGCTAGTTTTAAACCATACCTATAACAGAGTCTCCTTTACACCTATAAAAATGCTAATAAAAACCCACTTTTGATTTACCTTTCGGGGGATCAAATGAATTGATTTAAAATTTATTTTTTGTTACTATGTATTCCTTATTATAAGCTTCCAAAAATGTATAATTTTAATTAAATTAAATTTTATTAGTATATCTATTTTTTATTTCTTGTGAATGTAGGTTTTTCACTGAAAATCAAGCCCTTTGTTTTGCACATATGGAAAAATAGAAGATTATCAAAAATCTTTTTTGAAAAATATGAGTGCGCTAGATATTGAAGTCCTTGATCCAACAAAAAAAATTAAATTTCGATACCTACAAAAAAAGTTGTGTTATACGGTCTGCCTATGTCTAAATTGTAATTGGTTTGACTTTGAAACTTGATTAAGGAAAAAATATTCAATAAAACACTATGAGATCAATTGGAAGCACTATATATCATAGTTACAAATCTAAATTCGAAAAAAATAGAATTTTATCCTTCAATGAAAAAAATTTGTGTTATACGGTGAACATTACTCCTTAAAAATGGTGTTTGATGAAAAAAAACCAGTTTTCAAAGGAGATGGAAAAATAAGTGCAACCTGATTCCAAACAAGTTAAAAAATATATATTTAGAATCTACAGACAAAATGTTACAAATCACTAGCTTGCATCATCTTCAAATTCCTCATGGTTTAGCCGCTATAGGAGTCTAAAAGTGAAGATTTGGTTAGAAAAAAATAGTTCAGTGTCCAGTTTGGTAAAAAATTGTAAACCAATATTGTGGGCTCACCCAGGGTATACAATCAACTAAGAAAAGTCTATTGAAAATAGTATTTTTGTTGGGAAAATATGTCTCAACCTGTCAAATACATAAGGTATTGTTGTTACGTCAACACAGGTGTTTGCAGGGAGTACCCCCCTTGTAGGGGTTTGAGGGGGCTCATCCCCCCTGGCTAGGGGTTTGGAGGCAATGTCCCCTAAGGCCACAGTTTATTTATATTTTATTATTATAAATATGGACTGTTCATCATTAGATATTAGATCTGACGGTCAATATTTTGTTGGCTTGACTTGCGCTAGAAGGAAACCCTATCTTATGAGGGTGTTGTATTATGGTTGTGTGTTGTGATGCATTTTGAGAGTCTAATAGTGGTTGTGTTTGCTTTGGATCTTTGGTGGGTGATACTCCTATGAGAAGCTTGCTCTACAAGTATATTGTAATATTTGTGATTTTTGAATAATATATTGGGTGGCTTTTGGAGTGTGGGGTTTTTCTCTTCTAATAGTTCTCCCCACATAAATAACTATGTTGTGGTATGCATGATATTTGTGTTTATTTCCGTTTAAGTTTCTATAACTATAAAGATCTGTAAAAGTTTTGCATTCTTCTCATCTCAAGATTAGTGTAGGAAATTGTTTTGCTACCTTAGCTTCCTTACAATTCTACTAACTTAGGAGTGATAATTTTAGGTAGAATTAGAGAATGCAATTTGGGTTATAAGATTTTATTTGATACCTAATAGATCATTCAAAATGATATAATAACATATCTAGAAAACCTAGGAACTATATTTCAAAAATTAAGGTGAGCTCAAAGAAGAGAAGAGTCTACGCACTCTCATAGTTAGCCTTTAATTCTCTTAATTCTATTGATAAGCCTCTACTTACCACCTTGAAGATAAATTCATAGCCTTAAAGGTGGAGAAAATCTTCAGGATTGTGGATCCACATTTTTGGGACCCAACACAACCCATATGTAGTTACCAAAATTAATATGAATTACCTCACATACCTTTTCTACGAGTGTGGGGATGCTTACTGATTAGAAGTCAAATGAATAAGAAAAACCCTTCAACTTCTTTATTTTGCATGAACATGAATGCATTCAATTCTTCTCAAAGAAATCGTTCGCTACTCTTGATGAACTCAAAGGGGAATATACTTGGTTTTTGGGCCATTTTAATATATTTCTAGGTATTTTTACGTATCCACCACCTATATGAGTAGTGAACTCACCAAAATTAGAAAACTACAAAGTTTTGAAGATTGCACACAAGTCTATCTTCTTCCCTAGGATGCTCCAAATCATCATAAGTCATCAAAAACGCTACATACAAGTTCTTGATGCTCCAAAATCTACCTCATTCTTGTGAAGTGGCTCATTAACTAAAATGGAGAAAAATAGACATTTAGAATTGTCGTTGAGGTGTGATTTTTTGTCATCTTAACACCTAATTTGACTCTTCATTTCTTAGACATGTTAAATTCATCATTTAAAAATGACACGGTCCTTTTCCCTGGGTTCTTACCTCCTTAGACTTGGTCACACATACATTTTTATCCATTGGAAAGGTGAATATAAGGGTAATGAGTGAGCTCTTAATAATTAAAAGGAGTTCTAAATTGAATGTAAAGTAAATTAAATATGGCCTACTTAGCTCAAAATTTGATGATGGATAAGTGATATGTTAGATGTCAAGAACCAACTTACAAAATATATGGATTTCTGGGGTTAACTTAGACAATGATCTCTAATTTTACAAATTGTCTATATTTGTACTAGTTCAACTCCATGAATATGGATTTGATAGTACCAAGGATTTGAATTGATGCACACATATCTAAACTAGTAAGAGGTAGTATAGTATAATTCACTAACCTTAAGTTCTAGTATATACTTCTTGTAAGGATAAGTGGTGTTCACAAACAACTTTGATGAGTCTACCAAATAGCAAGGGTCATGTTGTCCTTGTTCATCCCCATAACGAACTAGCTTTACAACTCTAAGAAAAATGATTGAGGATAACAAGTAAACATGCAATGGTCCTTGGATGAGGCGCTCTAATGTAAATGCTACTAGATTCTTTTTATTCTTCAATATGAAAATCTAGTTGTGCTCAATAAATTTTTTCTATGATGTCCTAGATGATCCCTATAAGATTTCAAATTAGAAAGTAAGTATCTTTAAATACAACAACCAATCACATACATCAACAAGTGCTAAGGCAATTCAGAATAGCTAGTGAAATAGATTCAAAATATACTTCTAATTAGAATATGAGGTTCTAAAGGTGAAGGTCTAGTTCCTGATGCAGGGATATGACTTGGGTCAGAGTCTATGTTGCAGGTCTAAAATGTTTATTTTTGAAGAAGGTCTATTAGGTTAAATACAAAATTGGAAGATGAATGATGATGATAGAGGGTAGAACAAATTGAATCTACAAATGATTCTAGAGCTGTATACCTCTTATAAATTAGTTATTTACATTTACAGCTTTAATCAGCAAATTCAAAGAACATTAAAAATCCTTGGATACATATAATTTTCACCATTACATGGAAGCTCCCTATATTAAAAAACATTCACCAATACAAATAATTTAAAGTTCGGTAATTAAAAAATATTAAATGCCATACAACAACAATATTTAAATAAGAAAATAGCTGAGCAAACGGTGGAACGTCAAAAGGTTTGGCAGCAGGTACCCAGAATTAATAGCAGCCCCTGTAGCCTCATTTAGTATTCCCTTATATACGTCCATGTGTGTCCATTTAGGTTAAACTCGAAACTGCGGGATTGGTGGAGCTGCATGATAAGAGAATATAGAAGTCGCGTGTGGGGAACAAATTTCTGAGGTAGTCCAGCCAGATCCAGAACCAAAATGGTTGATCAAAATATGGTGGAGATGATCAAGATGAAGTGAAACCATGTCCTTACAAAAGCAAAAGACAGTAAGTCAAGCCAAGCAGGAGTTCAGTTGGAAATTTGTTTTCTGCTAACCACAACTAGAAAAAGAGTAAGCTGTGCAAGTAGTGATATGGAAGGAGGGGGGTAACGCAATGCAGTGTGCTACAAATTTACAGGATCTTTATCTAAAATTTACATAAAGATCCTTGTAAATTTGTAATCAGACTTTAGATAAGGATCCTTGTAAATTTGTAACCAGACTGCATTGGGTTACCTTTCTTCTTCGATCATCAGTACTTCCACAGCTTGACTTTTTTTCGAGTGGTGGTGTAGCAGAAAACAAATTTGTAACCCTTTCTTCTTCGATCGTCAGCACTCACCACCTTTTCCAACTTAGATCTCACTTGAGATCCGACCATTCCAACCAATCCTGGAAGTTGTCATGGGGACTCATGCCTTCACATTTATATTTATGTTTATTAACAACAAAACTTGTTCGCCACGACTCTATACGCAACCACACCATCAAGTTATCGCCTGGTTTTAAAGAAAAGGACTATCTGCTCTTCAGGTAAATCTTCAACCATTTTCATATGCTCAGTTTCTATCACATCATTTTTTCATTTAGATTAGTTTGGCCATTGGATTTCTCTGCTTATCTTCATCCTTAATACTGCTTATAGATTACCAGTGCTTGGGTTTGAAACTCAGTATTATCATTTCAATTCAACAGCTATAATGCATGTGTGATTGCGATATTTGATTCTCATTCGAAGCTCAAAACAGACCAGTCTCATTACCCTAAGCTGTGCAATTTTCTAGATACATCCCAAACAACTTGTAAACCTTTTCAAGATCGGTTTGAACTTCTCGGTTTGTTGGCTGCCATTCCTTCCTTGATCGATTGGTAATTTAGGAAATTTGTCTTAAATGTGTTATAAGACTGTATTTCGTATGATATCTATAAGAAATCTTAATATATAATGAGTACATGTTTCTGGAAATGTATTTAAATCAAACACAATACCAAGTACAAAATGCAAGGCGTATTTGCCTATCTTATTTTTATATTCTGTAATATTTCTGCAGAAATCTCTTACTAATAGAATAATACATTTCTATTACCCACAGAGTTATTTGGAATTTCTAATCTGAGTCAAAATATTAAATTTGATACAAATCTTATTCGTCAAAGTATTCCATTTGATACTATGAGCCCTTGCATCTGCCATTTCAAAGAATGTAGGTGCCAACAAGCTCTTATAGCATTCTTAATCATTTTCCCTTGGTCTTGACTCTTGAGTATTCATCTAGTTATCCTTTATACAACCCTTTTTTCTTGAAATGAGCAACAAAAAACATTTAAAATCATCTGGACCTTCATGGTTCTACCTGATTTGCATTGCCAGGAGCATTTTACAACTGTTTCTACCTTCTTGCAACTGAGACTTACAGTATGAGCTAAGCCCAACTTCCTCTATAATGCCTTGACTACATGTGCTTTTCCAAAGCTTACTATTTAAAACAATGTGCTTTTCAATGTACTCTTATATGGAATTAGCCTTCTTTCTGTCATGATGAGATGGGAACCAACTTCAGCTTTCTTGTAAAACTCCTTTCTGGTCTTTCTGAGCATTTTGCTGTTTATCCCATAGGCCTTCCAAAAAACTCCCTTCCACGACATTGAACCTTTTGTTGTAAGCAAAAAATAGATAGTTCTTGCAGCCAAGGTCCTGGACATCAACACAATTCAAAAATTAAGCATTAAATGCTAGCATATTGTATTAAGGATTTTTTGTTAAGTAGAATCTGTTAAGAATGAGTATCTAGGTGAATTGAAATGCCTTTTGAAATCCTTGCATAGGGCTCTTGAAACCGGAACCGGCCAAACTCATTATTAAATTTTAAAAACACTCTGGTATATGGTTCAATATTTGACAAATACATTGAATTGCTAGATGGGCATGATCGTCGGCATTTTGTTGCAACGATCTCAATAACTATCACTGTGATACCAGCGATCTATATTCTCAGAAGGAGGTCTGTTATAGGTCCTCTTTCATATGCATTCTTTGTTCTTTTTCTAGGGTGGAAAGTGGGAAAATATTAATGAATACACATGTTACACAATACATGTGGCTGGTACAAGAGGATTGCTTAGTGATATCTACCCTACACGTTTACATGGATGGTCAAGTGATGATGACCAGACACATTTTGATGGTGCTCACTTGGTCATTCTTCCAGATCCTGTTACTGTCTGTACTATGGAATTACTTTGTGCAAAACAAGAAGCATCTTTTGATTTTCTTTGTCTTTTGTAATTTTTACTTTAAAACTAACAGTGAAATTGGAAATTTCTTTCTACACTTTAGAACACTCTTTTGATGTTTTTAATGCATTTATTATGGACCTATGGTATAGTGGTTTTCAATAGTTGAATAATTGAAAGGTTGTACTTGTCTTTTTCAACAATCCCTATCTTATCTGTGTTTTTGTGCAGAGATTTAATTTTATACTCTGCAAAATATTATCTTCTTGAAGATGCATCTTAGTGTTTTTGAACTTTTGAATATTGGCCTATAATCTGAGTTTTGATTCTATCCTGCACTGGTTGGAACTACCAGGAATGTAGAATTTGTAATGATTAGGCTGCTGATTAGTTACTATGGCCATAATCTACCGTGCAGAATTCTTGATGGTAGCTATTATCAATATCGCGCTATTTGTTTCATTGCACTCAAACATACCCTTCTGGAAGTGCTTTCTGTTGCAGTTTGATTCTATAAATGGAAGCGGACGAAACAGGATCACATGCACACATTTCACAAATGCTCTCATTGACTTACAATGGACAGCGTAAGTCGTTTGTAGGTTTGTTATGTAGATACAACTACATCATTGCATTTGTGAATTTTTAATTCTATTTGTAATCAAACACATCAGATTCTACCCGTGGTTCAACATGTGCTTCGATGAAGATACAAATCCTGTTCATTTCTTCATTTTGCACTACACTTTATACTGATTTTGGCCTAGCAAGGTTAGTAGTGATAGATATGCCTGGTACTCCAGCTTTATGTGTACTAAGGGACTTATAGATCATTCTGAGTACTTATGCTGGCTATCTGGAATAGAGAAAAAACACAGACAATATATTTGTTTTGCCTTTCTTTTCTGTCACTGATAATAGCTGTTGCTTTAAATTCGACTAATAAATCTACGCTTTTCCAAGTTTATTTATTCGAATTTTCCCTCATTCAGCGTGAAGTTGCTTCAAAGGTCATTCAAGATGTGTCAAACAGGATGAAAAAGTTCCACACTTTAACATGGTTGGGAACCCAGAATCTCGTTTTTACATTTGACCTTGTGGCTGGTAGAAAAGAGATAGCACAGGTCAATACTTGGACCCTCTTAAAATGAAAGATAACCTATTGTATGTTATTTATCTTATTACTCCAGTTTTTTGTACCATCTAAAACTATGAATGAATATGGGACAACTGTTCAAATTTGCTGGATTGCTTATGGTTGAGAATTTTAAGCGAAGAGGATATAGTGGCTGCTGCATGTTTGTATACCATTTAAACAAGACCATTCTTTGTTAACTGTTCTGCTTATCTCATTTCTGTTGTTTTGGTTTTCAACATAATTAACATTACTTCATTCCACTAGTTTGTTGTCATGTTATTTTAAACACGTTTTATATTGGATTCTATCTAATTATATTGTTTTAAATTCTTGCTTATTCCTTCTGACAATTTTATTTTTGCTTCCATAAAATTGACTCGTTTTCTGACTCATTCAGACTGG
>VDFB02183318.1:0-22535 GCA_007258455.2 Sequoia sempervirens | reverse complement strand
TGACACCATTCACTCCCAATGAAAGTTTGAGATTATGAGGTTCTTCCTTAAAGTGTGGCCATTTTTCTTCCATGTCCCTTAATGCAGAACCATTCGCAGGCATTCAAAGAATGTCATCTCCACTTCTATTTCATGCATGGTAATCCATTACACTAAGCTTTCACACCTAAATAATCATTGCATATGTGGAATAATGGGAATATAACAAAGAACCTTGCAAGGCACCTTTTTTGTTAGTTGATATGTTCGATATCTACTGATATGACATTCTGGGCATTCTGTTGCAAATTCATGTTATTTATGATATATAATATGATCATTGGGACATGCATCTATTGCTTGATACTCCATTCTAATATCTTTCATAATTCCAGATAAATCTCGGTATGAGCGAGGTAAAATATTTGATGGTGGTAACAAAAATTCACCAATCAATCTACAACAAAAAATAATTTGTTAATATAAAGAATATTAATGGTACATATTTCATCATTTATTTACTAGTGATGAACTAAAAATAATTAAAATACATAAAAAAAGATGACATATATGACATACCTTAACATCTGTGAGATTGCTATGTTTGATAAACCATTCATAACCTTCAAGTTCAATAGCAACAATACAACAGAGAGAAGAGTTGTTTGGGAGCCTTCATAAAGGGGCTCGCATGCCTTCTCAAGTACAGGTAAATCGTGAACATCATCAAAGTCATCTCGATCATCATGATTAACTCTACCACTAAATGTTTCATGGATTAATGTATTTGTACCATCATCTTCAACTATGTTTTTTGGTACATGATCATCTTCTTTCATAGGATCGTTAATTTCATCTTCAATATTCACAACTCCATGTCCGTCCGCTTGCAAAACCACATTCTCCGAACTATGATAATCCATATCATCTGCCCTAGGGAACCCCACCTTTATAATAATGATAGACACAAATAAACCATGATCATAATCAAGTGATTATATATACATATATATAAAATATTAAAATTATATAAACATTTACAAATTCAATCAATATAAACACATAATGAACAACTTACCAATGGAAGATAATTATGCCCCCCTTCAACATGACCATGCTGCCTACAATGTTTCTCAGCTGTTGTGATTAAAAGTCATCTCGTCTTTAAGCCCTTGTAATTATTGCAAGGACAATAACATTTCCCATCACCCTTTCTTTTCAATCTAGCCCACAATCTATCGAGTGTCTCTTCATTTTTGTTCGGACTAATATTATCGCTAATTTTTCTTTACCAAGCTTGACTATTTAGATCTTCAAAAACTCTCACTCTCCAATAATTTTTATTCATAGACAGGTAACAAAATCTAATAATTATGATATTTTACACCAAAAATTGGCATGCAACCCACAAAAGAGAAGATAGTCTGAAGTTAATGACCCCAAAAAAACTTTAAAATGCTAATTCCAAAACTTATTAAATTCTAATTTTACTATGATTTCCAACCGTTAGACTCCTAAAATAGAATATTGAACTTGATCACAAACTTCCTACAATGATGGAGGTAGTAAGCTAGTAAGAGCAAGTGACCCATTCTGAGAACAACAAGTTAGAATCATCATTACTAATGTCAATACAGTTTATCCTTTTAGTTAAAGATGCAATGTGTCACTTCTTATGAGCAAGCTTATCCTAGGACCCTCAACATTGAGAGCCCTAATCGCACTGAAGCACACACTAGTAGAATTTGACAAATAAATGGCTAGGTGACAAAATTTTTGTACAACTAAAATGACTAAATTCTGCTCATTTTTTGCAACTCAGCTATAAATGAGTAAATAAATTACTAGTTTGGTCGTTGATTAAAAATTATTTAGTCACACAAATAAAAATAACTAAATAGTTAGTCATTTATTTAGTCACAATCCATTTGAATAAATCATTTAAGGAATCAAGAATATAGCCCACCAAAATACTCTAAAACTTTAATAAACATACCCTAAAACTTTTTTCAAAATCTTATTTTCAGGCGTAGCCCACTAGAATGGAGTTTTCATTTTAATAAACATACTCTAAAACCTTCATCAAAACATTATTTTCAAGCATAGAACTGTCAAAATGGAGAAGTGTTTCAGTAAAAGAATGACAGAGAGCGGTGAGGGAGATGTGTGTGAAAGGAGGCATAGGATTCATTGTTGCTTATCTCATTCCTACTCTGCTCAAAAAATCTTACATTGTTCCCACTACTATTTGTAATCTAGGTATTTACTTGACATATATTTGCATAATCTCAAATTCCTTCAGAGGCTTTTGAAGTATCAATGTATCCTATATAGGGTTTAGAATGATTTCTTTTAATTAAAAAATAAATAAATGATGTATTTCCTGTAATTAGATAATGTGGAGATCTCCTAAATCTGCCCCACACACTATCCTCTTTGTACTGTATTCATTACTCTAGCTACTAGGGTTTTGCATGTGACATCTTTAATATCTTCATGACCATGGCTTTTAAATAGATCTCAGTCTTTGCTTTAATCCTTTTCATGGTAACCCTTGAGTTCCATAATCCACCTTCAATCTCTTCTAAGAACATTGTCTTAAGCTAGACTGCATAGTATGCATATAAAGCAAGTCCTTCATACCTGCTATTGTTCCAAACCACCACTCACTATCTTGCTTAAAATGTTTCCTCCATAAGCACAATAGCATGTTTTAAAATCATGGTTGCGAGTGATTGACCATTAAGGTCACCACTTTCATCAATATACAATGAGATTTTTGTCTTCAAACTCAAGGAATTATACAAGATAACATTGTGAATTGTTTGTTGTGTACGATTTTATTTTCTTGCACATTTATTGCTTTGCTAACTTCCTTTAAGATTGGGTA
The DNA here is from genome assembly GCA_007258455.2 of Sequoia sempervirens. Lineage (NCBI taxonomy): Eukaryota > Viridiplantae > Streptophyta > Pinopsida > Cupressales > Cupressaceae > Sequoia > Sequoia sempervirens. The sequence continues at coordinate 19,666 of VDFB02183318.1, read as the reverse complement.
TTGCACCCTTAGCTGCAATCTCAAACAACTCACTCACTATCACTTGAAGATTCTTTTCATGAGCATCCTTCTATAAAATCAAACTATGCCCTATAGACTACCTATTTACTACAGGGGCTCATTGTTTCATGGTATTGTAGATCTTAAGATCCTTCAACCTTATTGACACTACTTCACAGTCCACAAGGTATTATTCACTATTCTCTCATCTTGATGAGTCTCAAAACACTGCTCAAACATGCAATCCACTACCTTCATTATACATTAATGGTTAAGAAGAAACATTGAACCTATGATTACCATTGTTACTTCATTTGGATAGTCATTCCCTGATTGCATTTTCCTTGTCTAACACTACCAAAAGCATTTGAAAAACCCTTAAGGTCAGCAAGGGGGTAAGGAAACTCACTGTTAAAATCTCCACTTTACTATGCAAGGTTTGAGCTTTATTATCTTGTCACTGCTCAGCCTCTTTTTGACTATCACATCTCAAGTGATTGTCATTATTCTTATTGTAGATTGCATTTACAAATGTCACTAAGCTACATAGTGTGCTTGTTATTGGCTACAATCTTTAGATTGCAAGATTTTGTTATTAGCTACAATGTCTCAATCTTTCTGGTATTGCAATCTCACTAATCCACTAGAGTTATTGTTTATGTTTCTACGAAGGTGTAGGGTTTGTACCCTAATTATGGTCTTACCAATGCTTTTGTTGGTATTAAAAAACAACCTTAAATCTTGGGTCAGAAAATTAGTTGTCTTGACAAAGTTGTGGTATGATCTTGGATTTTATCCTAGAGTGTGTGGGAAGCTTGTGTTTGATCATTAAGGTATGTAAACCTAATCAGGGAAATGTATCCTATATAGCATGGGTCTTTTTTTAATACTTTCCATAATGGTTATTAGCATATCACATTATTATAGTTTGCAGTAACCCAAGATTGCATTCAAGTATGTAACAAACTTGGTTTGTAGTTTAAACAATACACTTTTAAGTAACATTCATAAGGTTTAGAAAATCTCGATCACTCTCTAGAATAGCCCATTAAACATGGGTTGTGCTTCAATGCAATACATAATTGATATAACACAACCACTCTACATATCAACCAGAGTTATAGGCTCTTTATTGCAGCAAGACGTAATCACTCTTGGATCATGCTATAATTACATCATAACCTATTAAACTTGAGACAACCTGAATGCACCTAATGATGATTGACACCTACATTATACAACCTGAATTAACTACATTATATGAGTGCCTCCATTTCTATCACAAAATAGCCACATTAAACTTGGGTCACACATGAATGCATCCTGTATTTATTATAGCACAACTATTCTACATGACCAATAGAGTTATGGATCACATAATTATAGTCACAAGAATTTGTTCCTTGGTTGTGATCTTATGGTGATTCCACACAACAAAATTTGGACATGAAATTATCAAAACCATAAACCTCTAAAAATGAAATCTGATGAGATGTTGCTTTAAAATATGATTTTCAAACCTGGAACTACAAATCTGACTTCACAACTGAATTCTGCAAAAAGACAATAACTACCCTCAACCTGGTGATATCTTCTTGAATTTTTTCTGATTTTTCCCAAGAAAATTGTCCTTAGTTCTCCACAAACTGTCTCAAGTAGAGCAAAACACTGTCGCAATAAATCAACAAACTCACTTTTCTTTATGTCAGCCACAATTTGATTTTTTTCTTATTTTTCATGTTTGTCGAAATTTCGATGAAACTGATAGTCAAAATTTTGATGAAACCCAAGTTCATCAAAATTTCAACGAAAGTCAGGGATAAACTTTTAAAAAATTGAAAATTACACATCAAATTTTACAAGCACCCGATACATCAAATTATACATATTTCGTCAGATATTTTTGTCATATTTTGCAGTCAAATGAGTTAGTGTGGTATGAAAGATTAGATAGGTATTTTTTGCAACAAGGATTCAATAAAGGTACTACAGATAAAAATATTTATGTTAAAGTTGAGAAGGATTGAATCTTGATTGTAGTTGTACATGTTGATGATACAATATTTGGAGGAAATGAGGAAATGTGCAAGAAGTTTTCAAAAGAGATGAAAAATGAATTTTCACCTCCTTGCAAATTTCCCTTTACACCCTTCACTTTAGAAAAATCAAATCTGACCATGTAATTCCACATTACCCATCCGAATTCCATCCACTTGGTGCTTTTTTTTAGTGTCGATGGGGGAATTTATGTTAGGGACGCATGTGTGGCACACAAACATCTGTGCGGCACGCTGTTGTCCTGACATGATTCCTGCCTCTAAAATCTGCAGAGGTGTTACATTCTCCATTAGCGACGAAATGTAACACCCCTGCACCTTCTGGCTGACCTTTGAATGACTCTTCCCCTCCCAAACCTTCTTCAAATGCCTATCTTTCACATTCAATTGAATCCTATGGATTCTCTCTTGATCCTCTACACACTTGTTTGATCTTGCTTCACATTCTTTGCATTCTCACTCCATCCACTTGCTACTTGTTTTTAATGTTAGTGGGGGAATTTATGTTAGGGACGCGCGTGCGGTACGTGGATGCCTATGTGACACATTGTCATCTTGACAAGATTCCTACCTCTGGAATCTTCAGAGGCATTATGTTCTCCATTGGCGATGATACTTAACAGCCTTGTGCCTTCCTTCTAACCTTTACACAACTCTTTCCCTCCCAAACCTTCTTTAAATGCATATCTTTCACATTCAATTGACTCCTCTTGATTCTCTCTTGATCCTATACACACTTGTTTGATCTTGCTTCACATTCTTGGAATTCTCACTCGATATTCTTACAACTTGAAGCTACTAGTTGCACTATCAACTCTTTCAAAAATCACATCATTCTTCACATCTACCACAAAAGCTGCAACTTAGTGTCTTGCGAGACTACTTTTGGCATCGTTGCGGCTACGTCGACTTTGCCACAGTTGTAGACTTGCATTCCTCTCTCATTGGCCTTGAGTGCCTTTGGTTGAGGGTGGTATCACTTTCTTACTATTATTTTTTTGTTGGATTTGAGTAGCATAGTGTTTCTCGTAGCATTAAGTAATTTACTTTCCAACATAGTTTCTTTATCATATTTCTATCTCTCTATCTATTTAGTTGTCTGTGGAGGTGGAAACACCAAAATGGGGATTTGACTATGCCAAGACTCAAAATAGCCCTAACATTTTTCCCTTATTTATTGTGTGTAGATGCTTGTATGTGTGGAGCTTACTAGTGAACTAGATCCTCCATGAGTTCATTTCTACCACCTTTGTCTTTGTCATTTTCTATATCACCTTTCTTGTCATTTTAGTTATTCTACTATTTGTTTCTTTAGTTATCGTTAATAAACTTTTAGCTAAGCTTATTAGTGGGATTTTTGTCACTCTGTTTGTGTCCTTGCACTTCCTATCTGTATGGATGCTAGTGCGCCTGTGAGATGCCAATGCACCACACTGTCGTTCTTGATTTGTGTTGTTTTCCTCTGGCAGAGAGTTGTTTGAGGTATAGTTTAGGTTCCAAAAACCTACTTGTTTAACCCCATTAAAACTCTCAGGTTAGTAGAGTGATAGAATCACTGAGATTTCTCTTCATTCTCTATCCTTGGGCATCAAAACTCTTGTCTAACTTGAGGTAGATTAGGGCAGCCTTCCGCTCTTATCTCTTCATGACTTGGAGCCTTGGTGTGGTTGGCCCCCCTCCTCTACATTTTGGAGAACTCGATGTGAACCATTTTGGTTTCGTTTGGTAGTGTTGAAAGACCCTTTCCTCATATCCTAGGAGTGTTGTGGGTGTGATTTTTGCAAGGAACCTAGCCTTGCAACCCAACCTACGACCCCTAGTGGCGTAGCTAGAAGGTTCCCTAAGCATTGTGGAACGAAACCTTGAGTGGGTCACCATCTAACTATGAAACCATTGGGGGCATCTGTGAAAGTTCTATTTAGTGTATGTAGAAATGGCCTCCTTCTTACATCTACCCATCCGATCTACGCAACCTACGAGTGGATCTCCTACCATAAATTTCACCTCATAGGACTTGTTGATGAACTCCAATGGAGAACCATCTCCCTTATACATCCTCGTATGTATCAATGGAACACTGTAATGGGTGTTCTCATTGACCCTACATGTCAGGTGAATGTCATTACAGAGATCATTTTAATAAATTGCTTACACAAGGATGGATATGAAAAATCTAGGAGTATAATTCCTACACACGATGGGCTTTTCATTCTGGTGCAGGGGCACCATGTCAGTTTTTTTAATATAGTCATATGATAGTTTTTAATTATTTAGTGTCTTATATGGTGTAATAAGGTCATAATAGACCATTTTCCAATGTATGGAGTCATTAGGGTTTGTTTGGAGTCATATTGTCAAAATCTTGCAAAAAGTTGCGAAGTTGCTATGCAACATTTGCATTTTTGGTGTTTTTTGTGGAAGTTCAAGGGTCAAGTTGGTTTTGTTCAATGGGAAACAGTTGAAACTAATTGGTCATGTTATGTAATTCTTTAAAAATCCTTGGTGAATGTTGGGGGAGAGGTTGGCCAATGTAAATTTGAATTTTGAATATTGAAAGCACTGATTTCTTGCATTTTTGATAAAAAAACTACTGCTCCAGCATACTGTACGGCTTGTTACGACCTTTGGTTGAAATTTTATGCATTGGAGTTTGTGAGGGAATGAATTAGCTTCACTTTGGATTTTGTTTCATAATTTTTCATTAAGTTTTGTGAGATCTAGAAACATTTTTTTGAAATTGCCTGGGATACCCTGAATTTAAGGGTTTGATTGCTTAAAATGGAAATTTAATCCATTCAACCCAGTGAAACATGTGATAATGTGGTGGAATGGAATTTTTAGGTGTATTTTTTTGTTTCTATGTGTTTTGCAAGGGAAAGGGAGGTGGTTTGATGGAATTTTGTATGATGCCCTAGTTACAAACTTTCATGTTTTTGGTGAAAAAAAAGGAATTGAAGTACTGTTTTATAGAAAGAATGGTTGGAACCCTTTCTAGTTGATGAAATAAGCTTGTGCAGACTTAATGTGATGTGTTTGAAGTGTTGGTAAGGTGAAATAAGGTTTGGAGGTTGTATATTCAATAGACCCCTATATGAGCATGCCTAAATGGGCCTAGGTAGGGTTTTGTAAAAGGGTGATAGATTGAGTGTGGCAGTTGATAAAACTTAATGTTTTAGACCTTTTGTGATCTTTTTGGAATTGTGGAATGAAGATTGTGGGTTTGGGAAAAGAATACAACCTTGCTTTGTAAAAGAGGCCTAATTGGCTTAAGGGGCAGCGTAGTAGTCCAAATTTGGAGATGAAGTTCTAAAACAACCCTACCTTCAAATCTGATAAGTCAAAGTAGATGGAAGAAGGGTATTTGAAATGCTAGTTCTCTTGTGGGTTTAAAGTTAATTTTGAAAGATATGATCAGAAAACACCATTTGGAATGCTACAAGGAAAAGATGGAGAAATTGTGAGATAAAGGTCAAGTTAGGGTTTTGAAGGTTGAAGAATTGTTTGGAATAGTTTGAATTGCGATTGTAAGACAAACTCCTCCCTGCTCTGCATCAAGTGGTATCAGAGCATAGGTTTTTGATCTTTTGAAGGAGAAAGGTTACAATTTGAAGAAGGAGAAGTTGTAAGTTGAAAGGACAAGATGCCTCCTAAAGGAAGTGGAGCCCTTGGTAGGGAAATAAGGTTGTTAAAGGAATCACAAGAAGCACTTTTAGCTAGATTTGTAGCATTAGAGACAAAAAAAGGAGAGGAAAGGCCACTAAAGAGGGAAGTGACAAAGAGGAAGATGAAGAGGGTGAGGATGAAAACCCTCCAAGGAGAGTCCAAGGTGATGATGAGTTGGACCTTGATGAAAGAAGTACGGTGAAAATGTTCAAGGCTGTCAGAGGAGATGCTTCTGAGGTGAAAATAGATTTTCCAATGTATAGTGAAAAGTTGGATGCAAAAGAAGTACTAGATTGGATTGATGCAATGGAAAATTACTTTGAATACAAGGAGGTTGCAGATGATCAGAAGGTAAAGTTTGCTAAGACTAAGTTGAAAGGCCCTACTTTAACATGGTGGAATTATGTTTAAGAGGAAAGAGTGAAAAAGGGAAAAACAAAAATCAGTTCATGGGATAGGATGGTGTCAAATATTAAGAGCCAATTTTTTCCAAGTGATCATGCAATACAAACTTTCAAGAAGTTACAAAAATTAAAGCAGAAGGAAAAGGATGCCATGGCCTAGACTGGAGAATTTCACAAATTAAGTATTAGAACTGGTCATGTTGAAGATGAAAATGAGAAGATAGCAAGGTACATGAATGGCTTAAGGTTTCAAATTCAAGATGAATTGAGTCTTGCTACTCCTAGGATGGTTGAAGAATGTTTTTAGTTGGCTGCTAGGGAAAAAGAGAAGTTAAAGAGAAGGAAAGAAAGACAAGGAAGAGGTAGAGGCAACACTAGTAGAGGAAGAGGTTCAAGGCAATCCTATGAAGACCAAGAAGATGCAAGGAAAAACAAAGACCAAGTTGTTGATCAAAGAGGTGGGTTCAAAGGCTTTAGAGGAAGATTTGGTGGACAAGGTAGAGGTTCAAACACATTTTCAAGAAGGTGTTATCATTGCAATCAGTTTGGGCATCAAGCATGGAAGTGTCCAAATAAACAAACTTCTACTTCAACTGGTGGTGATAAAAGAATTCAATTGGTGCAAGAGGATGATTGTGAAAATGTAAACTCTCCTAATCAACTTGTTGCTCCAAAAGTTGGAGAATTCTTGATGATTAGAAGAACACTCCTCAAAGCATCCAAGGAGAAAGAATCAACACAAAGGACACTATTCAAGGCAACTTGCAAATGCAATGGAAAGGTATGTAAGGTAGTAATAGACTTTGGAAGTACTGATAAAATGGTGTCTATAGAAATGGTTGACAAACTAAAGTTGGAAAAGATACCTCATGAAACACCTTATAAAGTGTCTTGGCCAAATGAGAATCAATATATTTTGGTGAATGAGCCAGCTTGGGTTGAATTCAGTATAGGTGGATGCAAAGATAGGATTCTTTGTGATGTATTTCCCATGGATGTATGCCACTTGTTGCTTGGAAGAGCATGGAAATTTGATAAACATGAAAATTTATGATGGTAGAAAAAATACTTATGATATTGAGAAAGATGGCATTTCTTTTACATTAACTCCATTGGTAGAAGATGTTAAGGAGCAAACCAAGGCAGCTAAGGTGGTCATGTTAGGTAAGAAAGAGTTTGTAAAAATTGATGAAGAAAAACATGAAGAGTTTGCAACCACCACTAAAAATGAAGATGCTAAGGCAGTATGTTTGGAAAATGATTCAATGTGGGAAGGAAAAGATGATGAGTTGGTGTTGAAAACAGATGTGAAGAAGGTTAAGGATGAATTAATCTTGAAGATTCAAGATGAGTTTGTAGAGTATGTTGCTAAGAATATAAAAGAGGTATTGTACTCCTTGTTTGCACAAGAGGATGATGGTCACTCAAAAGTTGGTAAATTTGAGGGTTGAAAACCTGATTAAACAAAGGTACTAGGGGAATAGAATCTAAGAGAAGAGATGAAGGAAAAAGGTGGAATGATTTAATCTGAATGGAAAGGACATGTGGGTAAGTTCAAGTATGCAACAAGAGTAAAGGAGAGGACAGTTCAAGAAAAAGGTGGAAGAGGTATGTTTACAGGTGTTCAAGCAGGTTTAACACCATTTCCAAAAGAAGGGAAGGTCAGAGAACATTCATCAAGTCAGCTTACAAACTTGGAACAATGTCTAGGTGGTAAAAAGTTCAATAGTGCAAAGAATGATTCAAATCATCAATACCTGGTCTAGTGGAAAGGGTTACTAGATGAAAGGACATTGGGAGATCAAAGAGATGTTGTGATAAGGCATGATTCACTACAATACAATCCTCAAGGGACTTGAGTTCTTTTTCATTTTGGGTGTATGGTGCAGGGGCACCATGTTAGTTTTTGTAAATATGGTCATATGATAGTTTTTGGGTGTTTAGTGTCTTATATGGTGTAATAAGGTCATAATAGACCATTTTCCAATGTATGGAGTTATTAGGGTCAGTTTGGAGTCATATTGTCAAAATCTTGCAAAAAATTGCAAAGTTGCTATGCAACATTTGTATTTTTGGTGTTTTTGTGGAAGTTCAAGGGTCAAGTTGGTTTTTTTTGGTGGTAAACAGTTGAAACTGATTGGTAATGTTATTTAATGCTTTAAAAATCCTTCGTGAACATTGGGGGAGAGGTTGGCCAATGTAAATTTGAATTTTGAACATTGAAAGCACTTATTTCTTATGTTTTTGATAAAAACCTACTGCTCCAACGTACTGTACAACATGGTACAACATTTGGTTGAACTTTTATGTGTTGGAGTTTGTGAGGGAATGAATTAGCTTCACTTTGGCTTTTGTTTCATAATTTTTCATTAAGTTTTGTGAAATCCAGAAGCAATTTTTTGAAACTACCTGGGAAACCTTGAATTTAAGGGTTTGATTGCTTAAAATGGAAATTTAGGCCATTCCACCTGGTGAAACATGTGATAACTTGGTGGAATGGAATTTGTAGGTGTAGGTTTTTTATGTCTATGTGTTTTGTAGGGGCAGGGAAGGTGGTTTGATGGAATTTTGTATGATGCCCTAGTTACAAACTTTCATGTTTTTAGTGAAAAAAGAGGAATTGAAGTAGGGTTTTGTAGAAAGAATGGTTGGAACCCTTTCTAGTTGATGAAATAAGCTTATGTATACTTAATGTGATGTTTTTGAAGTGTTGGTAAGGTGAAATAAGGTTTGGAGGTTGTAGATTCAATAGACCCCTATATGAGCATGCCTAAATGGGCCTAGGTAGGGTTTTGTAAAAGGGTGATAGATTGAGTGTGGCAGTTGATAAAACTTAATGTTTTAGACCTTTTGTGATCTTTTTGGCACTATGGAATGAAGACTATGGGTTTGGGAAAAGAATACCACAATCTTGCTTTGTAAAAGAGGCCTAATTAGCTTAAGGGGCAACGTAGCAAGCCAAATTTGGAGGCGAAGTTCTAAAACAACTCTACCTTAAAATCTGATATGTCAAAGAAAAGGGAAAAATGGTATTTGAAATGCTAGTTCTCTTGTGGGTTTAAAGTTACTTTTGCAAGATATGATCAGAAAATACCGTTTGGAATGCTACAAGGCAAAGATGGAGAAATTGTGAGATAAAGGTCAAGTTAGGGTTTTGAAGGTTGAAGAATTGTTTGGAATAGTTTGAATTATGATTGTAAGACCATCTCCTCCCTGCTCTGCATCATATTCCTCCCATCGGTTGCAACACCTTGCCAGTCTTAGTTGGGCCTAGGTTTGTAAATGCACTCTTTAACATCATCCTGGGGTCCAAACTGTTTAGGGTAAAACTAGTTATCCCCTAGTTGGTTTTTATGCATGTAATTCCCTCAATGGTTCATAAGTACCTAAATTTTTCCCATGAGGTTTCGAAGCATGTAGTCCATGACACCGGTTATAAACCACCAATTGTGTGTGGGGACTACTCACTGGATCACTTATGGCCTGCACCTATTGGCCTGATTCCTCCTAGGATAGACCTCTTGTACCAATCTTATGTGAGGTACAAGAGTGGGGGCATAATGCCTAAGATGAGATACCCTCCTCCCTATGCTATTTTGCATAGAGCTTGCCTGAAGGCAGACAATGAGGTTGCCTTGGCTCAGAAAAGGGAAGAAGACAAGCATGCCCAACGCTCTTCTTCTTCCTCCTGTTCCACTATCCCAACTTCCACTTCCTCTCACCCTACTATGGTGCCATTGGCTTCTGATCCTAGGAATTTGCTGGGGAGTTCAATGGTGCCCTCTTGGCGAAAGCCTAAGCTTCCTACATTCGAACTTCCTATTTTACCCACAGTGCCTTGACCCATTTTATATGGTAAGGGGAAGGATCCTCATGGAGCATCCTCTATGTCTTGGCCTTTGCAGCTTCCTACTACTACTACCTATGAGGTAGTGAATAGGAAGAGGGCCACTGCTAAGGCACTCAAGCTTGCTCCCCCCGCTATCATTCCATCATCTTCTCCATCTCTTCCCCTTGTTCCCAACTAGGAGTCCCTGCCTCCACCAGAAATGGCTATGATGGATACTTTGATGGTTGAATAGGATTCTTTTGTCCCTTCTTAGGCTACAACCTCTAGCTCCTAGAGTCATAGAAACTACCTTGCACGTGAGCACAAATGTCAAAGAAAGGATATGGCCGTAGAGTAGGCCTCCCTTCTAGAAGAAGGAAGAGGAGCCAGTAGCTCCTACTTCAGAATCTCCTACTATGTCCTCCCCTTTTGTCCTCTCTGCTTCAGTTCCTTCAGCTTTGGTCTTGCTCCTAGCTCCCCTATGAGTGTGAGTGATCCTCACCTAAAAAGGGTGCAGGTATTCATTGCTCCTTTGGTTGAGCTACCCCTTTTGTTGTCCTTTCCAAACATCCCACCATTTTCAAAACCTGTGGAAATGTCGAATACCTCGATGGTGTCTGTCATGGTTTTCTCCTCTTCATATACACCCTCTACTTCATCTGTGGGGATTTCACATCCTTTGATGAATTGGAAGATGTAGGATGGCCCTACTAGTAATGGGGGTCACAAGAAGGGTTCACCTTCTTCAAAGGGTGGTTTCGTGTTGGCTTGTGTCGTCCTAGTGACAGAGAAAACCTTGATGTCCCTGAAGTTCATCACTACTCCTAAATCATTCAACGAGCCTAGCAATGGATCTTAGGTGCCACCTCCCTTACCCATTGAGTTGATACAAGGAACTCCTATGAAGTGCATGTTCAACTCTGTGGATGAGGTCTCATCCCTATCAGTGATCTTTGTGAAGTCGTTGATATTTACCTCATAGGAATTGACTGGAGAAGACCTCGAGGGGCCTTCTTCCCTGGCTCTTGTTATAGGAGGGTCAGAGGGTTCTCCCCTTGATATTCCACCCTTGTGGGCTCATATTCCCTCCCCTTACACTAATCTAGATTGGGAGAATGACGACCTCTTGGTTGATGAGGACTAGGGGTGCCTCTTCTTTATCTATAGATTAGATTGTGTGTGTTGTGTTATGTTCCCACGTGCTTGTCTTCCATGCTCTTGGATGACCTTTGTCACCCTCATAGGTTCTTGGATACATGAGTGTTTTTTTGTTGTGAAAATTCCTCTATTTGTCACATCATTCTTCCTTTATCATGTATTGATTTTTGACAATTGGGGACGATGCAAAGTGTTGGGGGAATTTGGGCTTCCCTTCCATGTTGACCCAATTTTTTATTTTTTATTTTTATTTTTGTCTTCATGTGCCTTCTTCACATGGTTTGATATAGTAGGGGGTTGATGACAATTAATTTATATACTATCATATCTATTTATCTATATTTATGAGAAAATCTAACTCCGAAATATCAAATCACCCTTGTCTCTTGTTTGTTATGTCATTGTCTCCCTTTATTTTTATCTTTCTCTCTTCTTTGCTTGTTTTGTGATGTTGTGGTGCTCATGTGTTGTCCCTCACATGTGCAACAAAATTTCCACAGTTACATCTAATCATGTTTCGTGGGCCACAACATCACTTTTTCACTCTTGTTTTTCTCTCCTTAGGATGTCAAGTGCCTTTGTGCTTGGCCATCATATCACTTGAATTTTTAGAAAATGAATTCGGTGGCCAACGAATATTTTTCTTGAAAATATTTTCAAAATATTTTTCAAGAATCGCATTCCTCAACAAGGACCCCTAGCAAAATACTTTTCCTTCATCATGGGTTCATAAAGAAATAATTTGAAACAAACTTTCCTCTAACGAGGAAGCACCTTTTCCTGCGGGAGAGGTCTTGACTTTCCCTTTGTGAGGGGGCTTTCTTCCTTTCAAATTCCTTGATGAAGTTAAATAATTCAAAAGGATTCCTTGATGCTGAATTGATTTGTGAAAAATACTATTGCTCTTTTAAATAGCGTGTCCCTTGAGTGGACCCCTTTTCTTTTGAAGGGTTCCTGACGGACCCCTTTGAAAGCTTCTCCTTCAATTTTCTATTATTTGTGTGATTGCCTGCTTGCTTGCCTGCATGGATTTTTGTTTTCTAACATGTTTTGTCTATGGATTAACATGTTGCTTTGCAGGTGCACCTGTGAAGCTACCTTCCAATCCAACTCTACAGAGTCCCTCACATCGGGTTTCCTTCAGGAGAGAGTACCTGGGGGGTGCCTTCTTTGCAAGTCTGAGGGCCTATGAAGCACTTACATCCTACAAGATCTGTTCATCGCTAGTCTTTGGGCCTCCAGTGTACTTTGTTCAACTCTGTAGCTTCGAAGACCTACAAAGCCCTTTGTTCAATCCTCCTCAAGAGAGTACCTATAGAGCCATTTACCCACCTTGCACTTTTGAGCTCACCAAATTACAACCTGCTTCCTTGATGGTTCAAGTATATTTTCTTGGAACTCTTTCGATCTACTTTACCAAACACTCATTTACACTCATGTTCACTAAAGTGGGGGGAAAATGTATAGGAGTGAATTTGCACCCCCCTTGCAAATTCCCCTTTATACTCTTCACTTTAGAAAAATCAAATTTGACCATGTAATTCTACATCACCCATATGAACTCCATCCACTTGGCACTTGTTTTTAGTGTCATTAGGGGAATTTATGTCGGGGATGAGTGTGTGGCGCATGGATGTCTACATGGCACATTGTCATCCTAACGGGATTCCTACCTCTAGAATCTCCAAAGGCATTACATTCTCCATTGGTGATGAAATGTAACACCCCTATGCCTTCCTTCCGACCTTTGAACGGATCGTTCCCTCCCAAACCTTTTCAAATGCCTATATTTCATATTCAATTGACTCCTCTTTATTCTCTCTTGATCCTCTATACAATTGTTTGATCTTGCTTCACACTCTTGGCATTCTCACTACATATTCTTGCAACTTGAAGCTACTAGCTGCGTTTTCAACTCTCTCAACAATCACAAAATTCTTCACATCTACCACAAAAGTTGCAACTTGGTGTCTTGAGAGACAACTTTTGGCATCGTTGTGGTTATGTCAACTTTTCCATAGTTGTAGACTTGCATTCCTCTCTCATTGGCCTTGAGTGCCTTTGGTCGAGGGTGGTATCACTTTCTTACTATTACTTTGTTGTTGGATTTTAGTAGCATAGTGTTTCTCGTAGCATTTGGTAATTTACTTTCCAACATAGTTTGTTAATAATATTTCTATCTCTCTATCTATCTAGTTGTTCATGGAGGTGGAAACACCAAAATAGGGGTTTGACTGTGGGAAGCCCTGAAATAACTTGAACATTTTTCCCTTCTTTATTGTGTGTAGGTACTCATACGTGTCGAGATTACTGGTGAATTAGACCATTCATGAGTTTATTTCTACCACCTTTGTCTTTGTCATTTTCTATATCACCTTTCTCATCATTTCAGTTATTCTTCTATTTGTTGCTTTAGTTATCCTTAGTAAACTTTTAGCTAAACTGCTTAGTGAGCTTTTTGTCACTCTATTTGTGTCCTTGCACTTCCTGTCTGTATGAATGCCAGTGCACCTATGAGACACTAGCACTCCAGACTATCATCCCTGATTTGCATTGTTGTCCTTTGGCAGAGAGCTATCTGAGGTACAATTTGGGTTCTAGAAACTTGCTCATTTAGCCCCATTAAAACTCTCAGGTTAGTAGAGTGATAGAAGCACTAAGAGTTCTCTTCATTCTCTATCCTTTGCATCAAAATGCTTGTATAAATTGAGGTAGATTAGGGCAGCATTCCGCTTTCAGCTCTCTGTGACCTAGAGCCTTGGTATGGTTGAGCCTTGGTATGGTTGCCCCCTCTCCTCTATAGAGATGTCAATGTTTGGGGAGATGAACTTCTTCCTTGGGCTGCAAATCAATCAGACAGAAAAAAGGGATATTCATTTCATAGTCAAAATATGTCAAATAAATGTTGAAGTTTAGAATGGAAGACTCTAAACTGGTATGTACTCCTATGGTTATTGGTTGCAAGTTAAGCAAGAATAATGAATATCCTAAGACTGATCAAAGCAAGTATAAAACAATGAATTGTGTTGCTATATCTAATTGCTACTAGATTGGATATCATGCATATAGTTTGTCTTGTGGCCAAATTTCAAGAAGATCCTATAGAATCACATGTGGCAGCAGTAAAGAGGATATTTCAATATTTGTAGGGCACTTCGGACTATGGTATCCAAAGGATACTAATTTCTCTTTAAATGCCTATACAGATGCATATTGGGCAGGTTCTGTGGATGAAAAATAAGTACAAGTGGAGGCGCTTTCTTTCTTGGAAGCTGGTTAATTTCTTAGCTAAGCAAAAAGAGGGATTCAATAGCATTATCTGCTATAGAGGCAGAGTATATTGCTGCAGCATCTTGTTGCACATAGGTGTTGTGGATGAAGCAAAAATTGAAGGATATGAGAATATCATAAAATGAAACCATTTCTATGATAATACAAGTGCTATCAACATATCAAAGAATTCAGTGATGCATTCAAAAACAAAGCATATCTCAATCCAATATCACTTTCTAAGAGAGAAGGTTACATAAAATAAGGTGAAGCTAGAGTATGTGCCTACACAGGATCAAGTTGCAAACATTTTCACAAAGGTTATTCCTAAAGATACTTTTGAGTATCTCTAGTAGAAGCTAGGAGTTATTTCCCCTCCTCCTTCCAACTAGATGCATAAGATTGTGCATCAGTTTGGTGGAGAAATTCAAGATTTATTTTATTCCAGATTGATGAAGGCTGCCTCTTATGGGGAGTAGGTAGTAGTATTATTGGTTGGTGAAGTTAGATGGGTCATATTTTGTGCCCCTAATGCGGAGAGTGCATAAAAAGTGCAATGTAGTTGTTTGTTAGTGCTTGCAAGTTGTGTCAAAGTGGTGCATGTAGATGTCAAAAGGAAAGATCCTATGCAAATGATGTGTGAAAGGTGTAGGTGTTGGCTTTCTCTTTGTGGTATATTGTCCTTGATGACAAAATTTATTGGTGATTGATGACTAATGATACTTGGTGCTCTTTGTGTTCAGTTTGGCATATTCAGTATTTTGGTGATCATGCTTTGGGTTGATGCATTTGAGTGCATTTGTTCATCACATATTGCGGTATTGATCATGTTCAGCTTTATGTGCAGATAAAAGTTATTCAGGTGGTATTAGTTTTCAAGTGATACCATGGAATAGTTGAATTCATTTTGACAAATTGGCACTTCTTTATTGTACAACATGTATATTGTTTCAGTTGTTCATTATCAGTTTGATCATGGCATTATTGACAAGATTCATTATGCCTTCATGGCAATTCTATTGGTGATCTTCATGGTTGTCTCACAATTCTTTGATTAGTTTGGTGCATATGTTAACATGTTATACATATATTTCACAAGGGTTATTGCATTATACATGAGGTGGAGATGTTTGTATTGTTACATAGTCAGTCTTGTATCCTTGAGTTGGCTAATATAGCTTCATAAGCAATGGCATTGCCTAGTCTTTTCATACCATTTCTTATAAAAAGTATTTCGACATTCTTGGGCCTTCACATGTTATATGGATTCACATTTCATATTCATTTATATCTTGGCATATGTTTACTTGTGATATAAGTTGGTCGGCATTAAGATATTTCTATTTGTTTTTAAAGTGCTTTAGCACTTAAAGGCCGACAATATACATTATGGTTATCACTTATAAAGTGATTGGAAAGGTGGTATGTCTTTGAATGTTGATCATGTTTCGGGCTTACTCATTGCACAACAGTTAATACTTATTTTTCTTGGAGACTTGGGTTGTCGGCATATGTATTATACTTTGTTTGCTTACTTGGCAGCGACAATATTATTGTTTAATGAGAATGTTGGTTGTGTTGACTTGGACATCACGCGTGGTTTATGATTTGGCACTCATTTAATGTTTCACTGTGTCGATGACATGGATTTAAAAATTATTGTAATATGACTTTTTGGATTTCAAGTTTCATTCATTTTGTTTTGGAGTTTCAATGAAGGGAGAAATAGGGTAAACAAAAAGCACTGAACCCTAGCGTCATGTTGGAATTTCAGTTGCATATTGAGCAAGGTTGATGTGGTATTCTAACTTGGTTTTCAGTTATGTTGGTCTTTTATTGATGGTAAGATAGTTGGTGGTTTTTGTTTGAGCTGGAACCGGTAGTTTGGGAAGTTTTCATGAAGAACTTTAGGGATTTTGTTTGCAGGTTAAATCCACCATGACAGAGGTAATATCTATGCATTATTTTGATCTTTCAAAGGTAAATCTGGTAAATGAAGAGGAAAAGAAAACTTTGTTTTTAGTTTCGAATAAATTTCTTAACTAAATTGAAACTACCTTGAACCCGAGCGTAAACTCAAGGGTTTCATCTCACAATGGCATTTTATCTTCATATCATTGATTTTTTCTTAAAAATCTTTGATTGGCATCATGATCATATATTATGTCTCTTACCAGTTCATAAACTCTAGTTATTGAATACGGGTTTTCTTGACAAAGATGTATAATCATTTCACAAACATTGTATATATGTATCTCTGCAAAAACACATAAAGGTGTGATGTGAAGAGAGGAAATAGTCGGGCCAAAGTATTGCTTATTGTGAAATCATTCTGTAAAAAGAGATAAGTGGGCTCATATTGTTTTCATCTCTGATTGTATTACAAAGATTATTTTTTGAGTTGAGCATTATTGCAAAATCATTTTGTATCCTATTGTAATTTTATGACTGCAAAGAATGATTGCAGTTATAAGGTTCTAATGGATTGCAATATCTTGAATGCTTGATGAAGTTGGTGCTTCAGAAAGATTATGGGAGTTGGTGCTCTTTGATTAATAAAAAGGAAATTTTAGCGACTGGTTATTTATACCCCAAGAGGGTTTTCCACTCAGGAAATCTTTGTGTTATGTGATTTTATTTGTCTCTCATTCTATTTCATATTAATGTGCTCATTTCAGTCAATGCTCTGATACTTTTAGTGTACTCAAAAGTTTCTTATTTCAAAAGTTTTTCATGCAAAGTTAAAAAGCCTTCTATTAAGCAAATTAAAAAGTGCATTGGGCAAAAAAGTTTTTCTGTTTCAAAAGCACATACAAGATTGTTCACACTCTAATTGAACAATATCATATGATGCTTTTAACATGAGTTGTAAATGTTAATCAAGTTTCATGTCAATCTGATTTTAAGTGTTAATGTACACTTGCATAAACAAGTTTGCCACATTGAGTTTAAATTAGTAAAAAGTTTCGTTGTGCTTTTAGAGTCAAAAAATTAAAAATTATATCACTCTAATTCACCCCCCCACTCTTAGAGTGAATCCACTTCCAATAGTAGGTGTATCCCTTAGAATGTTATCAAGGGGGAGAGCAAGAGAGTTCAATACAAGAAAGAGAATTGGATGAGTTTATGTCAAAGGGGGAGAGAGTTGGTTGAAAAACCATAGTTCAGAAGAGTATTGCAGGAGAGAGCTAGAGTTGCTTGGGAGAGAGTTGGTTGAATAGTGTAGCATAGAATATGGTCTAAAGACCATAAGGGGAGAGAATTTTTAGGAGCAAGAGAATATGAAGAGTGAGAGATGCCCTAATCAGGGGGAGTGCTACTTGTTGTTGCTTGGTGTAGATTTGTTCTGTGCTTGGTACAGAGTTGTCGGTTTCTTTTGTTGTTGATGGTTTTTCAGTGTTGGTGTTGTCATCAATGAAAAATGTGGAGATTTTTATAAGTATTCTATTGATGTTTTCATTGATGTCAATAGTTGTTGGTGTTGGTCATTGATGTTAAATATATGGAGACTGTGGGTTGAAGTTGTTGGAAGGATGCTAGTGTTGTCATAGTTGGGGAGATTGTTGTCAAGTGTTAGTATGGATGTGTTGTGGTTTGATAATATGATGTTTTGGTGTTATCATTAGTGTTGTCATTGATTTATTGATGGATAAGAGTTATAGTTGCAGTAAGGTCACTTGGTTTCCAAGTGCTTTTAAGAAAATTTGAATAAAATAGATTATAATGTGACCTAGTGGTGTTTAGTGTTGTGCTCCACATTTCTTCATGATTGAAGTTATGCTTGTGTGGTTTGGATATGTTTATTATAAGTGTTCATAGGTGCTATATCTAGAGTTTTAGGTTCTGGATCATTCTACAATGAAAGTTTTGTTTTACAATATGTCTATCTATTGAAACAAGGTGTCTGGGAAATGAGATTTCTCTACATTTCTCTGTAGTGAAGGTTCTTGTCTTACAAAACTGGGAACATGCTTATATTGTCTATATCTACCTTTCCTTGGAGTTTTAGGTGTTATGGTATTCCACAAGGTTGTTTGGTGTGTTGGATGTCTATGTTAGTGTGTCTGGGTGCATAGAATGATGGTGTTCTCAGTTTCAGGTGGTTGTGGCAGAGTTGCATAATATTTGGATGGTGCTAGAATATTCTAAGATGTTGTATGGATATTGTGGAGTGTGTTATGTGGTCTACAAAGTTTTTTTTAGACTTGGTTAAGCGTGAACTTATTTCTTAAGAACGTTAATATAGATTTGGCCGACCTGGAGTGTTAACACTAATGATCAAAGTGGTGTGTTTTTTGTGGAAGATTTAAAAAGTGTGTTAGTGTATATTTTGGTCCTACTTAACCCTTAGAGTGGTTGTCCACTTCTTTCCATCGCAAAAGTGTTTGGTGTTGACCTATTTTGTAATTGCACGTTTGAGGTGCAAAGCCGACCTTGGAGAATGTTTTCAATGTTGTGGATGGTATATAAGAAAGGTAAATTGTTGGAGATGAGTGTGGATCCATAGATGTGAGAAAGATGCAAATTTGATTAAGTGTGGTGATCTGATTGTGAGCTTAATGCCTATGACTCTTAAGTAGTGAGCATAAGGGTCTACATTTATAGTGTACCTGAAGCTACTAAAGATAGTGGGCTCGAGGTTGCGGATGGTTCAAAGTTGTTGTGGTGTATCTTCCTATTGCTCTTAGATGGATTTATCTTTGTAACAATTTCTTTCTTTCTTCTTTATAATTTGATAGTGAGCCATTGGAAGTCATTCCTTCTTTCTTTTGGGCAGTGAGCTCTCCAAAAATGAGCCTATTTTTTTTGGTATTGCTATTTCATTATATTGTGATCTAATCCTCACTATGGTTTTTCCCTTCTTGGGTTTTCCATGTAAAATTGGTGTTCTATTGTGCATGGTGTTTTGATTTGTTGTTGTTTCACTTGTTTACTTTCATGCTAAATCTGATTAAGGGTTTAAGGGCTAATTCAAGTCTAAATGTTAATGAGGATTTTAATGTTTTAATGTAAATCCGATTCACTCCCCCCCTCTCAGTTATCGTGTGCATCTAAAATTTCTATCATAAGAGGGAGTTACACCTCCAAAATTTAGAGGAAATTTGTTAATTAATAACTTAGTTGGTATGAGTTTTCCACAGTCAATGAATTTGTATGCAAGCTTTTGGATTTAATTGTGTATGATTTTTTTATCTAATAAAATAATAACTTATCAAACTATTGATTTATTTGTATTTTCTTGTTGGTAATTTTAGGGTCATTTTCTTATAATATTTGCAATGAGA
>VDFB02183317.1:0-20175 GCA_007258455.2 Sequoia sempervirens | reverse complement strand
TATAATATATAACCTATAATGCATATTAATATAAATAGAAAAAATCACAATAATCTATATAATATAAATATAAATAGATAAAATCATAGTAATCTATATTATATTGATATATATAAATGTATATCAAAAGAAATCCTGCGAAATAAAATAATCTAATATTAATATAAATATATAATAAAAATTAATATATTACCTACACTATATATATATATATATATATATATATAAACCTTAATTTAAATAGGTTATAATTTTTTTAAGAGAATCTATATATGTTAATATAAATTAATGTAAAAAACATACATGTGGAAAAAAAAATATTAATGAAAAGAAGAAGAGAACATATAATAATAAAATTATATGATAAAATATTAAAAACATAGATAACAAAGATATTATTTTTGTAATATTTTCTTTAATAAAAAATTAACAATTATATACATAAAAAATCATTCTCTAAAAAAATGTTTACCTTGCTTTCACATAACTTTTTAACCAATCATATGAAAAAAATAATTTTTATAATCTGTAAAGTTAAATATTTTACAAATTGACTTTACAAAATAAAAGTTTATTTTATTTTTTTTTAAATATTATTTTTGATTGATTGAAATCTAAATTATTAACAACTATCTAACTAACAAAATCAAAGTTATTACTATGGTGGACAAGCTCTAATAATGTATATAAGACATTTAGAGTTCAGTTATTGACAACATCTAAAATACCTCCTACAATAATAATTTAGGCATATGCAATTTGATAATTGACGTTCTTTTTCTAACTGAAGCATTTTATTATTTGTCATATAATTTTTGTAATGTGTTTATTGCTTCGTCCTTTAATGTCGTCTTCTTCAATAATCATCTTCTTCTTCTCTGTATGTCTTCTTAATGCTTCAAGCGTTGCGTACGCATATTGTGCGTATAAAATGTCTACACTACTTGGAAAAGATGGCAGACTCCCTTTTTTTCGAGGGAGTTCTAAATCTGTTTTAATATTTTTCCTACATACAATCCATACGACTCTATCCCAATCTGTAGATAAGGGATTCTATATCTAATATTAGAGTATGATTTGATTAAAAAATCTACACGAGGGATTTCCTTATAAATAGGGATTTTCTTGTGAATATAGCAGTACACATGATTTGACAGGTAAGAGGACTGCATGCGTGAGAAATAAAGCTTATCTTCGAGAAAAACTACATTCAGCATGTCTATCATCAATTAATTAATAGTGAAAGGATACCTGTTGCAGTTTTACAGCAAATATTTTGGAATGCGTCGAAGGATCGAATCTGCTGCACAAGTGTCTTCGAGGTTTCTCATATATTGTTCTGAGCTGTGCAGGATGAAGCCAACCATTACAATTTATTGATGATATATTAATATCTCTTCGACTGAGAAAATTGATATCCTCCACTTTTCTGTTCGCTTACCATTTTATCTCCATGTATGTCAACCCTATACCAGATTTTAGCTGTATTTCAAATATGTCTTCAATAATGTTCTTTTCGTGAAAGAACTTTTCACATTTATAATATCTTACAGTTTAAGGAATACCAAATATTAATCATTTAAATTTTCTATTCAGATTTAACTTTGTTTATAAAGAAATTATTTTCTTGTTACATATTCATAAACAAATCATGATCACCAAATATTGTATGTAATACTCCTATTTCATGATACGTAGGAATATGTTACAACATCACACTATGGAGGAAAAGTTCAATAGAACATCTTTATGGAGGATTTTATGGAGGATATCATGGGCTTGGAAGGATTTCATTCGAGTTATAGTATTTGTCATGGTGTTTCTTGTTGATGAAACGTTAATGGCAAGACCCTATCAATTTAGTGACAAATCTTCTAACATTGGAAGATATAATTCCACTGAAATGTCCAAACTCCTTGAGCATTTAAGAAAAATTAACAAGCCTCCTATCAAAAGCATACAGGTGAAATGCTGAATTTTTAGTCATAAACATTGTCTTCTTTCTTGAAGTGTGATGAAAAAATATTTTTTGTTGTCTAATAATGCAAGAGCTTAATTGTATCTCATACAGAGCCCAAAAGGAGATATTATAGACTGCATTGATCGACACAAACAACTTGCATTTGATCACCCGTTGCTTAAGAACCATAAGCTCCGAGTAAGGAAATATTGTGTAGCATAATTGTATTATGATTTCATTTAATCTATACAATGAAAGTAGACTCCTATTAAAGGATGAATAGCATTGGGTCAAACTCATTTTTACTAATTAATTTTATAGTTCACTCTATATTAGGTGATGGATTGTCCTAGGTGCTTCACCATCATTTACATGAGTGCCCAAATGCATTGAATGAAAAATAGCTATTCAAACTCATGAAAAGAGAGTTATAACAAACCATGATCGATGAAATACGAGCTATGATTAGATGTTCTTTCATAGTTGCAATGAACCTTTGCAGTTAAATTTCTTTTTAATATTTTATTTACTTGTTTAATGAAACATATTTATCATAATATTATTATTTTTTCATTATACATTTCTTTTATATTTCAAAAGTATACCCTATGTCTTACTTTTCTTCTAATTTGGTTTTGTTATTCCCTTAACTTTGAGCAGGACCCTCCAAAGATTCCTTCAATGTATATGGCAAGAGTGAATAAGAAAAGTTTTAGTGTTGATAATGTTCAATCATGGCATGCAAATGGATATTGTCCAGAAGGGACGATTCCAGTTAGGAGAAATTCCATAGAAGATTTAATGACATTCAAATCACCTCGATTTGATGCAATAAATGAGGATCTTTCTCAACATGAGGTAATTATGTTATAATTATTTGTGTAATCATGCACTATTAATTCCATTCTTACATTAGATACTATGCATATAAATTATAAATAAAACTATATATTATATTTAAATTAATATGTTATTTCATACTTTCTCTTTATTTCTTTCCACTATAGGTTTTTATGATAAACTTTGTAATTATATTTCTTCTAGTATAGATTTAATAATCATAAATATCTTACACAATATTATCTTATTATTTTGTGAGTGGGATTAAGATAAAAATTATTAATTAATACCAATTTTTTTGTCCATATAGATTTTCTACTCTAAAATCAAACAAAATAATAGGACATTGTAAATCTTTGTAATTTGCACAATATATATGCATTAAGTCACCATTCAATCTTTTGCATGTTCTTGGTTATCACTGTTTCGAAGAGATATAAATAATTTCTTTGCATAAACCCATCATCCTTTAACAAGATAAAAATTAAATTACGTAGATCTAATTCCACAATTAAGACTAAAGATTTTTAAGTAACATATAAAATACATTGAACCAGCCCAAGAATAACTTGATATTAAAACTTTGATATTTTAAATGTCATTAGTGAATAGATATAACCTAGCTTCAAAAACATGGACCTTGTAGGTATATATTTTATTATCCTTTTAAAATCACACCTATATCTTTTATTAGTGTTCTCCATAATAATTCAAGATTGTATTTTACACATCCTATGATACTTACATATACTTTAGCCTAAGTGGGCTTGTATTCATATAATTTCACAGAAAAACATACATTAAAATTGACATAATATACCCTTTCTTTGATCTATATAAATATTTTTCATACACCTCAAAATAAATTTATCCTCGTATTTACTTCTTCCTCATTTTTTGTTATTGTGAATGGTGAAACTTTAGAGCTTTTTGGTGCTACCAAGGGTCTTTGTCAAGGGGATCCACTCTCTCCTTATCTGTTTATTATAATGGTGGAGGGGCTAGGTTGGTTTCTTAAATTTTAGGTTTCTCAAGGTTTGATTCATGGCTGGCAGTGGGGTTTGGGTCTGCCAACGCTTTTTCATCTCCAGTTTGTGGATGACACCTCTCTTATGGGGTTGGCTCACATTCAGGAAGTTGAATCCTTTAAGCAAGCTTTTGGTCACCAAGTCAATGAGAAAAAGTCTTATATTTTCTTCTTTGAAACTCCTCAGGCTATTCAGTGGTGGATTGCAACTATTTTGTGGTTTCAAATAGGGTCTCTTCCCTTTGTCTATTTGGATATTCCTCTTGATGTTGGCCATCAGCCTAGGTTCTCCTCACAGATGTTGCTTGGTAAGTTGAAGTGGAAGGTAACTCATTGGAATCATCGGTGATTGTCTACAACTGCTAGAGTGACTCTTCTCAAGTTTGTTATCCTAGCCCTTCCCATCTATAGATGCTTTGTTCAGGCGACTCCCATGTATTTCCTTAGGGAATTTGATGCTCTCTCACGTCAATTTCTTTGGAGTGGTAACTTGTTGTCTACTAAGTGGAGCCTAGTTAAGTGGGAATCTGTGTGTAGACCAAAGCATGAGGGTGGTTTTGGTTTACGTTCTGCTATTTTGAATGGGCAAGTTCTTGTTGCTAAGCTTTACTGGTGTTGGTGTACCAATCAACACCAGTTATGGGCCTATATTCTCAATCATAAATATGTTAGGTGTGTTTCTTCTTTTGAGGTTCCTCACTATCCTCTGGAGGGGAGTGGTTCTATGATTTGACATACTTTGAAAGTGGGGCCAAATTTGATTAAGCAGACACTTTTTTGGATTTTTCATTCAAGGTCATAGGCTATTTTTTGTTAGATTCTTGGGATGGTCACCCACCTATTCTCTCTACTTTTCCTCACCTCTAGTCCCTTTCTAATGTTTTTATTGCAGCTGGCTGGGATACCGTTGAGCATTATAAGGTTGCACAACATTGTGGACAGCTTGTAAGCTTTCGGTGGAAGCATCTTTCTGAGTGGCCACCTGGGGTGTCTAAGGAGGATAGGCATGAGCTAGCTTAGCTTATGGCTTCCCATGCTTGTAATTCTTTGGGGGGACATGATGTCTTAGCTTGGGATGGTTCTGATTTGTTTGAGAAGTACTTAATGTCTGCTGGTTATAAACAACTTGGTAAGTAGTTATTTGGGGATATTGAGGCCCCTTGGTGGAAGCAAGTTTGGCACAAGTTGTTGTGGCCCAAGTGCATTTTCTTCATGTGGTTAGTTGCTTAAAACTATTGTATTACTTGGGATAATTTATGTAAGTGTGGTTTCCAAGGCCCTTGAATGTGTGTTTTGTGTTGTAACTGTGGGGAGATTGCCTCTCATCTATTCTTCCAATGTTCCTATGCTAGGGAGATTTGGCATTTTTGGTGGAGGGTGTGGAATACACCTTGTTGGCATGTTTCCTTGCTGGCTGAGTTTGTGGATCGATGGGACAGGTCCCCTGTTTCTACTTCCTTTCTTCAAGCTGCTTGGGCTCTTGGGCCATCCTTTATTATCTGGAACCTTTGGTTGGAGAGGAATCGTCAGCTAGAGAGGAATCGCCAATTTTTTTAGGATGTGATGTTAGTAGCCCCTTGATTTTGGTGGAAAATTATGCATTATGTGGGAGAGACTATTGCAGCCAAGTGTGATCTAACTGCATTAGTGGATCCTTGTGATGTTGTTGTTGTAATCATCTTCATCTTCCTTCTCTGCAATATCAACTCATGTGCAATAAATGTAGACATCCTACCCTGAAGGTGAATAGTGAGAGGAGATGGTATCCTCCACCTTAGGGAGTCTTAAAAATCAACATAGATGGCTCTTCTCCAGGAAACCCTAGTCATGTTGGAATTGGTGGTGGTCGTCGAGACAACTCTAGAGATGTTTAGTTTATCGTCTTTGTTTATAAGGGTCTCATATTAATAATTTAATGGAGGCTTAGGCCATTTTATCGACTGTGGAGTGTGGAAGTCAATTGGGGTGGAGAAGGATTATATGTGAGTCTGATTCCCAAGTTGTGGTGAACCTGTTAAATAGGCGACATTTAGAGGATGTTAGCTGACATTTGGCTTTAATTGTTGATCAAATTATTAACCTCTATGCTTCTTTAGAGTTTGTTACTTTCACTCATATTCTTAGAGAATGGAATGTTGTTGCTAATTGTTTGGCCAAATGGACTTCTGATCATATTCAGGATTGGAATTTGGTGGACAGGGGTCAGTTACCCCCGGATTTGTCTCAACAGTTGGATCACTTGGTGGAGCTTGATAGGGCTATGTAATGCCCTTGCTTTGTGCTTCTTCTTGATTTAATAAAAAATTTACCCCTCCTTTATGTTAAATACACCACCTAAAATATGTTCAAAATAATAATAATTAATAACTAAAATTCATTAATAAGAAATGACCCTTCAAAACCTAAATCCTTGAAATTGTTTACTTGTTAAATGTCTTTTTAAAGGTGCCTTTATGAAGTTATTGAATTAGTTAGTTGACACATCATTTCAACTAAAAGTTAAGTTATCTTCTCAATATTGAAAAAAAAAGTTATTCTTCATAATTTTTCTATGATAAACAAACTAAGATCATAAAAATTAGTAAATTAAACAATTCATTTTACTCTATTCTTCTACAAAGCTCATAGTTATCTATTTTATAAATTCTAACATCTTATATCCTTATTAACCTACCTTCATTGTACTCAACCATACAAAACTTTTAAAATTAATTAGAATTGCAAGCTCTTTGAAATGCCTCGACTCTTCACACATTTAGAATTCCAACCTAGTTTAGTGAGGACCAAATAAAATATGAAGATTGTCATAGCCAAGCTCACGAGAACATGCAACAAATCTATTTACAACCCAAATTTTCATAGGAATTCTCGAAAAGACTGGTTTGGTAGACATCAAAGATAGGAAGAAATAATCTCTGTATATTCAAATATTACACATAGACACGTGACCACTTCTCTGTATTAAACTAGATGTCTCCAAAAAAGAAATATAATACAAAAAAGTGCACTTAAAAATAATGCAATTTAATCATCAGTAGCTCTCTTACATCAACTCCAGCGGATGGATAGCGTTACCACCACCTGCTCCCTCTGTAGGACCAATGGCATTATGCAGGTCAGATTTTAAGTGTGTAGTAAACATTCTCCAAACTGGTTGAATTTCTGCTGCTTTTGATAAACACTGGAATGAATTCCCTTAGATTTGTTGTTTTGTCACAATTTTACGTAATTAATGGTTAGATATCCCAGTAAAAGTACAGTGGTTAAGTATTTGATCCGTTCTAACAACATTCTTTATGTGGCAGTATGCAGTAGGCCTTGTGGATGGAACATTCTATGGGGCACAGGCTGAAATAAATGTATGGGCACCAAAGGTCGAAACTGGTGAATTCAGCGTGTCCCAGATTTGGCTTCGGAATGGGGAAAAGGAAGCTCTCAACACCGTTGAGGCTGGCTGGCAAGTACGTCTCCCTCGCTGGTGCTTGTATTCATCTTACTACCTGATGAGAATTCATACGTGTTAATAACTCATATTATCATTGTTCTGACCAGGTTTTAAAATCAATGTATGGTGATAGCAACCCTAGACTGTTTACTTATTGGACGGTTGGTATTAATTTCTATTTAGTTAATCACTTTTTCATGTTTTGGAGTGTGAAGACGATTTGGTAATATGATCCTTCAACTTGTTGCAGACGGACGGATATGATAAAACTGGCTGCTATAATCTTGTGTGCCCTGGTTTCGTGCAACTAAGCCGAAAGATAGCAGTTGCTACTACCTTACATCCAGTTTCTACGTACTCTGGGGATCAGTTTTCTATCAACATCACCATCTGGAAGGTGAGCAGTGATGCTATTTGGCACTAGAGAAACATATTTATTTTTTATCAAGCGAAAAGAAGTTTATCTACTAATCGTATAAATATTCCTCATGTTGTTAACTTCTGATCAAGAGCACACTAGAGATATTTACCACCAGAGATTTATGTAACTGTTAATTTATATTTATTTTTGATTAAATTTGTATTCCTCCAGTTTTGATCTCCCTTGTGAGGATATGTTCAAAGTTTGTATCGTTTGAGTTTTTTTTAGGTCAACACCATGCTTCAGAATAAATGAGTCCCCAAAAACCATCCACAACAAGGTACTCATAGTAATGGTAGGAGCACTAAAAATTTTAAAAGTGGAGTCTCGTCAATTCATCCTTATTAGGTTATTATCCCTAATTGCAGAATAAGTTCTAATGTCCTGTTCAAACAGTTAATTTAGTCCAAGTTTTGTTGCATAGTCTAACATCAACAATAATCTGTTGGCAGGATAAAATATCGCATGACTGGTGCCTGGCTATAAGTGATGAACTTGTGGGCTATTGGCCATCTGAACTTTTCTCGAATCTTCGTAATGCAACACTTGTAGAATGGGGAGGGGAGATTGTAAACCTGCACAAAGATTCGAAGCACACTACTACTGAAATGGGAAGTGGACATTTTGCAGAAGAGGGATATAGTAAATCTAGTTTCTTTCGCGGCCTACACACAATGAATGATAAAAACGAGTTAATAGATGCTGGCAATTTCAATTTTTTTGCATCTAATACTAACTGCTACAACATAAATGGCACCAATCAAGAATTCTTTTATGGTGGACCTGGCTTCAGCACAAACTGTCCTTAGCATACAAATATGTTAGTCAGTTTATTACGCGACAGTATTTATTTAATATACCTTGTTCAGTGAATACGTTGTTAATAAGTGACGCATAGCGTCGAGTTCCTACCGTTGAATGTGGAGAATGTTGGTTTAGAACAGAAAGTGGATGAAAAACTAGTAGTTAATTATCATTATTCTTTGATTGGTAATATTTAGAAGCAGCTGGCAAGCCGTTGAATGTGGAGAATGTTGGTTTAGAACAGAAAGTGGATGAAAAACTAGTAGTTAATTATCATTATTCTTTGATTGGTAATATTTAGAAGCAGCTGGCAAGCTATCTCGCCAAAATAGAATGATGAGTGCAAATTGATAGGGATGGATGGATACAGATCAACACTAATAAGCAAATATAAACTCAACAATTCATGAATAAACACACACACAAATAAAATACGAGCTGCTGCTCCAAATACTTGTATTGAATTGCTTGTCCAAAAATGGTTTACATCTGCCTCTTATATAGAGGACTTTAGATACATTTAGAATAATCTAGAATATAGGCTGACATATTATTTTACCTTGGCCGACATAAAATAAGTTTCTAGAATTTACCTAACCCTAAACTTCTAGAATTTATCCAACCCTAACCGACATAAAAATAACTTCTAGAACTTTACCAAATTTTACTTAATTCCTAATCTCTAGTCCAGCTGGATCCACTAGAAACTTCTAATATAATTAATATTTTACATCTCATTTGAGGGAGAAATTACATTTCCCAACACTCCCCCCTAATTTCGACCTCAAATGCTGCTGCATAAATTTCCTTGCTCTTGCCTGCTAACTTTGCAAATCCTTTTCTTTGCTTGATATCTTCAAACTTGACAATGCCTTTGTATTTGTCCAAGTCTTCAAACTTCAAAGCATCTCTATAATCTACAGATCTCTTTCCTCAAGTCTTTTCAACTCTCACCCACTACTGCGGTAGTCATTCAAACTTCATAAGTTCAAACTGGAAGTCTTCTTCTCTGCAAACTCACTATCTGTAACTTTCCACCTTCTTTGATGTCTTGTCTTTCCATGATTGCTATCATCTTCAAACTTATTATCAATTATGCCTTTTGAAAACCTTGCTTGAATGCCATCAACTTTCACTTGCGAACTTTTATACTTAAACAAGTTCTTGATCATACCTGTAATTTTCTGCCAACTCGATCCGTAAACCCATCCACAATCCATTTTCATACAATCTACCATAGAATCTTTCTTGCACTCCTGTTCCAACATGTCTTTTCAGAATGACTCTTCAAACCACAAATACTGCAAGGATGTAAGTCCCAACATCTATCCTTTGTATGTCCTTTCCTGTTACAATGACAACATTGCACACATTCCATTTCTTTAACAAATTTGGTTACACCTGTATTATTTCCTTTACCTGTCACATATCCAAGTCCTTCATGTTTTGGCCTCATTATTGGCTTAATTGGCTCTCTCATCCCTTGATCATGCCTTCCTAAGCCTTTACCTTTGTATCCCATTCTTTCCATGATCTTTAAACCAACATTTTTTTCATTGTCATTACATCTAACAACATTAGCATTTTGACAGTTTTTATCATAAATTTCTTCAGCAAAAACACATTTATCAATGCACAAATTCAAATCCTCTGTACTACAAGAAACATCATGAACCAATTTTGACTTCAGACATTCATTGTTTGCAATAAATGATTGATTTAGCTGATTATTTTCTTCTTTCAACAAACAATTCTCCTCTTCTAGTTTCTTCATCTTTTCTTCTAAATCATCAACCAACTTCATTCTTTTTTCCAATTCCTCATTCCTTGTATTAATCTCATCAAACAATTTTAGTTTTTCTTCAAGCTCTTTATTTTTCTCTCTAAGTTTGCACAATTCCTTCACCTGCAAATTATTTATTTGTTCCACAAACTTTAACCTATCCTCTAGCTCTTCAATTGCCTCTGTATAATCACTAATTTCATTTAAAAGATTACATTTTTTTCCCCCATTTCTTTTCTTATTTTTTCCAATTCTTTTTCTAAAAAATCCTTTTCACATTTTAAATTTGTATTTTCTTTCTTCACCTTTATTAATTTTTCTCTAAATCTTTTGTAATCTTCGAATCACAAATAAACTTACCTCTGCAATCTTCGCCTGCCTTCACTTTTCCAATTTCCTTCAACAACTGCGGTTGTATATTTCTTCCATCTTCTTCAATTTCTCCTCTTGAACAATCTGCAATCTGTCTTCAATGTTACAGCCTCTTGCAATCCCTTCTTTATTGAAAACCTCATTCAATTGCAATATTTCTTTTTAACAATCTGCTGCTATTTCATATGATCTGCTAGCCATGGTGTCTCAGGCTTGTTTCTCTTTAATGACTACACCTTGTCTAATTCCAACAGTGCTTCCTTCAATCTTCTTTGACTGGCAATTTACATGGCAGCCTCTACAATCAATAACAACTTCCTCTACAATTTGGTGAGAACTCATAGAACATCATCAACTGCAGTTTTAGTGGCAATGATCTCCTACCAGATTTTTGCACACCTTCTCTTCCAGCATCCACAACGATTACTTTATGATCTGGAAAAAATGATCTCTTGCAATAATCTTTTCTTGTCTATGTTTTAAACACTCCTTGCAGCTACTCTTTTTTGTTGATCAAAATAAATACATGACTTCCTTTGTTTCTAAATCTACTAAAATCTTCTACAACCTCGCTCTAATACCACTTTGATAGGGTGGATGGATGATCAACACTAATAAGAAAATATAAACTTCAGCAATTCATGAATAAACACATACACAAATAAAATACCAGCTACTGCTCCAAATACTTGTATTGAATTGCTTGCCCAAAAATGGTTTACATCTGCCTCTTATATAGAGGACTTTAGATACATTTAGAATAATCTAGAATATAGGCTGACATATTATTTTACCTTGGCCGACATAAAATAAGTTTCTAGAATTTACCTAACCCTAAACTTCTAGAATTTATCCAACCCTAACCGACATAAAAATAACTTCTAGAACTTTACCAAATTTTACTTTATTCCTAATCTCTAGTCCAGCTGGAACCTCTAGAAACTTCTAATTTAATTAATATTTTTACATCTCATTTGAGGGAGAAATTACATTTCCCAACACAAATTCTGAAATTTACTGTAAAAAGCCAGTGATAATTTTTATGTCTTCCCTGCTAATAGTGATGTAAATGTTCGAAGAATCCAAACCATAGTTACCAGGGTATGTAGGATAAATGTCTGGGGACATCATTTTGAAACAGAAAAAGACTGCAGAAGTGCATGAATGGCATGGTAATCTGGAGATGTGGGATGTAGACACGGTGATGTGGATGTGGTGACAATGTTATGAAGAAGATAGAATTTATTTCAGTAAGTAGAAGATGTGTGAAGCATCAGATGTCAAGACCGGCTATGCTAGATTAAATATAAGTGAACGTGATATATGAGCAGAAACTTAGGGACCCAATATTATATCACATTTAAACATGTCCACGTGGAAAAGTGGGTTAAGGTATGGAGACCATTCATAGCTATGAGACTAGGAGAGACTTAGGAATGCCAAGTCCCGACCCAAGTAAGCTCATGCATAACCAAACTCGCTTAAAATAATCTCAATCAAAATCTCTTATTGTACAATCATGCTAGGTTAAGCATGGATGATGAATAATGAATTGCAGATCAATCTTTGCAGCACTTAATTTACAGCAGGGATGTTGAATAATTTATAATTTTTTATAAATCGGCTCTTAATTTTAGAAGACAATAATTCGTACACCGAATACCAGATGAATCTGGCAATAAACAATAGAGAAAGGTAAGCAGGAAAATTAGGGTTTAATTACCATCGGTAATTAGGGCAGGAGCAGGGGCTGAAACATCCTGAACATTCACTTCCGGAATAGTAATCATGCTCAACAACACCACCATAATTGAGCCAATGAGAACCCTATTTGACTTGTTAGCAAAAGCCAAAGCTTATAACTGTAATCCTTGACTATGCTTGGTGTCAAACTTCTTTAAACACTTGCAAAAATCTTAAAATCAATAATGATTCTTTTTTTTATTGTATTTTTTTATGACCCACATGAAAATAATCTCTCACGAGTAAGAATAGAAGCTCAAAAACAAAAGTTTACCTTGACGTCGCGATATTGAATCCCACTGTACCCAATGCAATGGAAAATTGGGAGAAAAATACAAGAATAAGAAACTGTGGCATATAGAGATGTTATGAATTTTTGTGCAATATTTTTTACAGAAATGATGCAGGATTTTTCAAACAGAGACACAACTGTACTTTACATGTCATGTATCAGAATAATTCTTAAGTGATATAATCTATTAACAGATAAATTTGTTAAATGCAGGACAATTTAGCATTTGAGCTTAACATAGAGAAATTTGAAATTGTGACTTATTTGCAAGCATGCCAAAATTTTATTGTAGTCTTAGAAGACAATTAAAAACAAATAAATGGATATCAATCTAACACGTGGCTAAACCCAATATATGCTTTAGGGAAAAAGGAGTGATTACAAATAAGTTAAAACTTAAAATATATACCTGTGTTTCACTTGTTAAAGATTTATTACAATTTCATTTCAACTAAATCTGAAAACAGAAGTACCACCATATACATTTATGTCAGCTATTATATTTTCAAACTCTCGAGTATACCTGTATGCAAAATGTGGAAGCATAGACAAGGCGATCAGCTGTTTAACAGAATGCCTCAAACAAACTTAGAAATGTGGTTTCATGGTATCCCATGGTTGCAGGATATGCACAAAAAGGATTTTTTTTTAAAAGGACAGAACTTCAAGCAAATGCAAATGGGAGGTGCAAAGCCAAATTCCAACAGAGCATGCTTATATTGCAATATAGTCACCACTGTCAGCAATGCAACTTGGAATCAACTAGGAAATGAAATCTAAGAAACATGGATCATACCAACCACCAGAAATGCATCAATTTACTTTTCAGTAATGTGAAAGGAATCAAGTGGAAGACAAATGGAAATCATTAGCTCTCTAATCAAGCAGGAAGAATGTCTAACAAACCTAGGACATTGATATCAAAGTGTTCTGAAAATGGCTTAGGCTATTGAACAAGAAGCAATGAAACAGTGAGAAGAGCATTTATAGAGTCTAGACAACAAAACCAACATCTTATGGCCCACAACAGGGTTTCAAGACAAAGAATTTTGAGTGGCCTTAGTTCACAGTTCCAACCGATCACTGAAAGGCAATGCAAGGATATCAAGCAAACGATGCTACTGTGAGATGGACTGGCAATACTGAAGGAAGATATAAGTTACTTTGAAATTCCTAATTGTATTTGATAACTTACTATCAGCTTTTATATCTGTATTTTTGGCTCATAATTCAGATTTAGTTCACCTTTGCTCACTCTTTGGCTTGTATCTCTTCTATGTTTCTAGGATTTTTTCCTAATCCAAACGGATGCTTGTAATTCTCCCAGCATTTTGATCTAAGTGATCTGTATTTGGATTTCTTGCAATCTTATACTCTATCGATATAGCTTCTTTACGTTTATCACAAAAAAATACATCATTATGGCTTCTTTATAATGATGAAATTGAAGCAAGAAAAATTTAAAATCGAGTGACTAATTTCGAATTAGGGAGCAATATTAAGTCCACTAGTGTAATCTACGAAATGTTTGGAGTTGGACACTATCAAAGTAAATCCAGCACACTTTCAATTATTCAGACAACCATAATACAAACATAACTTATGTGTCTCAATGCATTACTGGCTCTCTGCTGTAGACTGAAAATATAACTGCTACAGTAGTCAATAACTGAAAACAAGATAACCATTATTGGCAGATATAAATTTCACTTGGCAATAAGAAGCATACAACGCTTACCACAACTTCTGGCATACGGCAACTAGTGAGTTACAGCCAGAAACTTCCAAGTTTCCAAACTCCACCATGCTGAAAGAGTCATGTCCCAATTTTGGCGAGCATCGAGATCGTGGAGATTGGTTTCCATCATGAGACCCTCAGTAGGGCTGACCGAGTGGTTAGAGGGTCGCTTCGAGCTTGGCTCAAAGGTCAGATTACAAGATTGTTCAATTGGCTTCGCTCGGGCTCATTCGAGACTTGTTGCATTCATATTTAGCAGCTCCTCGGCAGCAGGGACTTCACCGCTATTTTAGC
This sequence comes from Sequoia sempervirens, assembly GCA_007258455.2. Classification (NCBI taxonomy): domain Eukaryota; kingdom Viridiplantae; phylum Streptophyta; class Pinopsida; order Cupressales; family Cupressaceae; genus Sequoia; species Sequoia sempervirens. The sequence continues at coordinate 5,456 of VDFB02183317.1, read as the reverse complement.
AAGATGGCTTCATGCATCCGAATACCGAGTTCGGGTCAAGATCGACGGATCGGTAATCTGATGAGTAACGAGGAAAATATTAATATTTAATTGTATTGATTAAATATTAATTATTTAATGGTTTATAATATAAAGTTATAATTTAAAATTATAACTTAAGTGATTACCTTGAGGGGTGCGCCCATCATCAGAAGGGGCCAGTTTGGCAATTAATAATTATAATTAAATATTTCACAGAGACTATGGAATTATTAAAAGATTAAAATGTGAATTTTTAATTAAAACCCTATTCTTAAGGAAATCGCACTTTTCAGCTTAAGAAGGGTTTTGCATTGGTTTCTGAGCCATTATGACATTTGATGAATTGAAAATTTGCCAGTCTTTCCAGAGGACGAAGACCTTAGGGTTTGAGTTCGATATTCGTTGGAGAACGAGCCATCTCCATTGAATCGCCTGTGAGGGTGTGAGATATCACTCCGACGCATCGCCAGCCAGAGGTTTTCTTATCTCGTGAGTAAACAATGTATTTCACAGATTATTTTCATCGAAGCTCTGTGAGAAGTTTGATCATCCGTATGAAACTTCATCATTAGGCGGCTATTTGTTTGAAACCGAAATCCTTAAAAGAGCCGTGACATCTCGCATTCATTATACCGCGGTATCAGCAAGATTCCGGGTGACTAGGGTCAGACCGCTTTATCCGAAGCATAGTTACGCGAAGCTACGAGGTTTGATCTCGTACATTATATTGTTATCCGGTGCATATCTTTGCTATTCGAGATCGAAGAGAAGCCGCTCTTTAATTCATCGGCCGCAACTATCTTCAGTCGCATTTCAAGACCTCGCCGCATCGCTCAGTGGATAACCATACGGGTTTTCGTAGCGTATCGACTCATCATTTGCAGCTTGATTTTATCCGCTCAAGGGCCACTAAAATACCGTAGATTGACATTGTTTGAGAGGTCAATTTATACTTATTGCAGCACCGCATCAAGCCGCACTAAAGAAAGCATCTCCAGCCGCACTCATCTTGAATAAGCGCCTTTTCTTTGGGAGCAAATCGGTTGTCCGGGATCACCATCATTAGTTTGGGCGCCTACTTCTTGAGCATCATTCCAGATCATCAGACAGAAGGAGTACAAGACTTTCAACTCAGCCGGACTAAATTTCTGATCATCTATAGCTTGCTGTTACCAGGTTTTTACCTCAATTAAAGCTTGTATTCTTTATTGCATGCAATCAGATTCATGTTGTATTGAACTTATATGAGCAATAGATGGAACGCCTTCCATAAATCTTGTAGTTCTTATGCATGTTGGCCGTTTAATAATTTTATAGAATTTATTTCAAATATATGCAAAAACAGTACCATTTCATTTATTGTTCAAAACCCTTGAAAACGTTCAAAAAAACCTAAAACATCGAAGACACATTAAAACCATTAGATTCAGAGTAGAGGGAAATCGGGTTTCATGCTGGTATCGTGAGCTTAATCCCCGCCATCCCCGAGGGTTTAGCCGCCTCGCAGCCTCAAACAGCTTTGAGTCTATCGTGTTTTATTCATTCGTGAGCTTTGGTTGCCGTGCAATTGTGGTTTGATTTGGCAAATGTGAATCATGGCCGAAGGAACCCATTGTGTATTACAGGACTGATAGAACAGTTAATCTTAGAACAGAGACTCCTTACAATAACAGAGGTCAGAACCGTGCAGAGGTCTTGCATGCACTCAGAGAACTTAGTGCAGGTCAACGGCGGTCAAATGGTGTATTACAGCAGGTGGCAGTTGCACTTCAGAGACTGGATACTCCGAGGAGATCGTCATCACATCGTGACGATGACAGGAGTGTTACAGATTCACGGAGAGCTCCTAGGTCAGTGTCACGGACAGCAGATAGGCCTACTAGGCCCACTTTCACGAGACAGGAGCCCGATGAGGTTAGAACAGGTGAAAGGCATGAGGGTTTGTTCGCCGGTACATTTAGGACAGCGAATGACAAGTGGCAGTTAGAATCACCTGAGACCAGTGAAAGGATCACTATTGACAGAACACCACCAAACACAGAAAGAGAAGTGAATAGCATGTTCCAGGAGTATAGCAATCTACCTCAGAAGATTAAAGACAAACTTCCTTTCATGAGTTACGTGGATGTGCACCCGAGTCTTTGCCATAAGACAGAGTTCGCAAAACAGAAATACCTCACTACAGCTCGTGAGTTGTTTACACCTGGAAAGGACAGAGAATCTACACATAAGGATAATACCACTTTTCATCAGAATGATTTGATATCTTCAGTTTCCTATCAAGAGGGCAGAAATTTATATGAGGAATTTGATAGAAGTGCTGATTTGGTTCGTGAACACACTAGCACGGCTATGAGTAATGATCTACCTACATCGTCTTTGCAGGAGGAGACTCAAGAAGTTTCTACGATGGAGGCCACTTCTGATTTTTATAACAGCGATGGTGAAACTTTGCGTGAGCATGATACAACAGCTGTTTCAGAGGTGCAAAGTAACCCTATTGAGTCGTCACGTGAAGAGACTCCAGAGTTGGGTACTACAGATGCAGTTGGTATTGAGGATTTATGTTATGACGAATCTGATTTTTCGGATCAGACCTTTGAAAACCAGCTAAAGGATTCATATGATGATATGGAATCCCGGGATCATGCGTTGGATGAGCATGCAGTTACTTGTGGAGTAGAAGCGTGTGAAGATACTGTCATACCAGCAACTTCTACCATACCAGTTGAGCCATCCTTTGAGGTACCGAGCAGCAGTACCTTAAGTGTTGAGGTGTGCGTTGATGAAAGCACACATGATGCTACTTATCATGAGGTGAGCGATGACGGATCAGCGTCGTATCATAGTGCATATGGTGAACAGGATATCTTGTATGGGGGTCGTAAGTTTCAGAATCCTCATCATTTGGTTGGGCAACTACATGTGGATGACACTATGATTACCACCGCCCTTGAGCATTTTGACGTTGCTCGTCAGATGTTGACTTCCTATAGTTGGAGTCCGCCTTTGACAGATGAGCACAGTGATAGTGGTTTTTCCCTTGCAATGATACATGCACTCCGAGAAGCAATAGGAACAATGAAACAAAACTATCTTAAACTATTAGCAGATAGGGATTTCCTTCTCGAGTGGGATTGCATTTGTTATGATGCATGGAAGGGAAAAGAGGAGCGGGTCGATGAGCTCACTCATGAGCGTGAGGTGACTATGGATTCATTGCAGAGCACCCAGTTGGCTCTTCGTGAGTCACAGTTACAGATTGAGAGGCTTACCGTGGCGTTGAGTTTGGCACAATCTTCACCACCTTTGGATATCGTTCAGTCTTGCATGGCAGTGGTTGGTGAGGAGTATACACCCATGGTTCATAGCCGAGAGGGAGATGTTGAGGATGTAGTTACATCCAGCACGAACACGGGAGCAGTTGATACAGATAGGATGAGTGCACTAGATGAGAGTTGCAGTGAGCCACGCATTGCACCAGGATCTCATGAGATTAGTTCCGTGATAGGTGATGCAGGGCAAGTTATTGATAGTTCCTGTGACATGGTTGTTGATACACTGGAGAGTGGTGTGACAACCCTTGATACTTGTCCATCTTCACAGCAGATATTCAGAGTCTCATCCAGTTGGGAGATTGGTACTTGTGATGATTTGTTTCCCTCTCCTGGAAGCAAATCAATCTTTCCATCTGATGCAGTTGATTATGATCGACAGCTGGTTGAGCCAAGTCAGGAGTACAATTCATTTTATTATTCCAGCGACTCAGAGATGGATGATTCAGATCAGGATGGAGTGATTGTGCAGTTTGTGAACAATCCATTATTTGAATTTGATGGTGGTTTGGTCTATGATAATCCACTCTTCGAGTTGGAGGCTGATCGTACTCTTGATACTAGTTTCAGGTTGGGTGATGATCGTAGTGTTTGGGATTGTTCCAGTGCATTGCAATTCCAAACAAGACTCACAGAGGAGTTTAATGAGGTGTACACGGTGAGGGGTGCGTATAGTTTTTCCTTTGATCCACCTGTACATGATTCATATTCGATGCACGACACTTGTGCACAGGGTGATTCTCTCGGTACAGTTGAGGGGAGTAATTCATTACTGTGTGCAGAGTTACCATCTTCACAAGATGGGGTTGGCAGCTGCAGGTACTTGACTCAGCAGTTTGCGGGGTATTACTTGCAGGGACAGCAGTCCGTTTTACATCATGCCGATATGTATTTGACAGGGCTTGATACTTCTATGTCGCAGATTCATACAGGTACATGGTTACAGGGCGACTATGGTATTAGTCGGCATGATGGTTTGGACAGTTATCACATCCATGAGTATTTAGCAGAAGACAGGGAGAGATTCAAGATAGTGGATGCTTCTAGCAGTTTCTATCTCTGCATGACAGATGGATGTGGATTCATATTGTATTGGGATCCCGGTGGCGTCAGCTTTGACACAAAGTTTTGGGTGGGTCCCATTGAGTTACTTCACTATTCTCAGCATGGTGAAGTTGGAGGCAGTAGAGCGCAGTGGCAGCCTGAGGAGGATCGTCATGACAGATTTTCACTCTGGGTTTGGGATCCAGGCATTGATTGCGCAGTTGAGTTTGATGATGCTACAGGAGATAGTTCGAGATGTGTGGGACATTACACAGTTTTCCTTTTGGGGCCTTCCGAGGATTGGAGTTTGTTGCAGTGGAGATTGCTTGGGGTCAAGCAATTTTAGGGAGGGCGGACTGTCATGTCCCCATTTTTGGCGAGCATCAGTGATCGTGAGATTGGCCTATCATGAGACCCTCGTAGGCTGACAGAGTGGTTAGAGGGTCGTTTCGGAGCTTGGCTCAGCTTCAGATTGGCAAGTATTGTTCAATTTGTCTCTTCTTTGCTCGGGCTCATTCGAGACTTGCTGCGTAATTGCTATTTTTAGCAGTTCCTGGCAGGCAGTGTGGGACCACTGCTATTTTTAGCAGTATGGCTTTGGCGGCATCCGGAATCACTTCAGAGTTCGTCAGCATCAGACGGATCGGTAATCAGATGAGTAACGAGGAAAATATTAATATTTAATTGTATTGATCAAATATTAATTATTTAATGGTTTATAATATAAAGTTATAATTTAAAATTATAACTTAAGTGATTACCTTGAGGGGTGCGCCCATCATCAGAAGGGGCCAGTTTGGCAATTAATAATTATTATTAAATATTTCACAGAGACTATGGAATTATTAAAAGATTAAAATGTGAATTTTTAATTAAAACCCTATTCTTAAGGAAATCGCACTTTTCAGCTTAAGAAGGGTTTTGCATTGGTTTCTGAGCCATTATGACATTTGATGAATTGAAAATTTGCCAGTCTTTCCAGAGGACGAAGACCTTAGGGTTTGAGTTCGATATTCGTTGGAGAACGAGCCATCTCCATTGAATCAGTTCAGAGGG
>VDFB02183316.1:0-23655 GCA_007258455.2 Sequoia sempervirens | reverse complement strand
AATTATTCTCTCTTGTTTGTGGGTTATTTTCTGTGTCTCGAGTTGTGCCCTCATCAAAAAGAAATCTACTATTTCATTATCAACTACAAAGTTTGAATATACAATATTAAATAAGCTAGCTAAAGAAATAGGTTAACTATTGTTTATTCTTTCAATATTAAGTAATATCAAATAGGGCCTTCCTTACTTCATTATGACAATTAAAGAGCCATATATTTTTTTATGAAATTAATATTTCAAGCTAGAATAAAGAATATAGAGGTCTATCACCATTATATAAGACACCCCATCTAGTAATGTGTGATTCATCTTCACTATTAGAGAATAGAGGACTAGATAGCTAATCCTTTTACCAAGGATCTATGTGAGGCTGATTCTATATATCTTAGAAGTCTTTTAGGATTATGAAAATTCATATGAATATTTGATGGTTGTCATTTAGGGGAGATTGCTTCGAATTTCTACCATTTTATCAGTGCATATGTGATTGTAAATGGGTACCTAGAAAATGTTTTTGTTGAGATCCATCATTTCTATATTATGAGGGGATATTTAGAAGTAATTAGTATAATTAATTTATAAAGGGTGCTAGAATTTATTAATAGTTAAATTATTGGAAGATACCATTTTTGGCACTACTTACATCCATCTATTGCCACTCACCTCACCATCCATAATTGATATTTCAACTAATTTTTATGGGCATGTAGCATAAATTCATTAGGCATTTTCTCTACAAGGTGAATATAATGAGTAAGTAATCTATGTGCTCCAATTAGTAGCCATGAGATTTATGTCTCTCTCTCTCTATGTTCTTTTCCTTTTCAATATGTTGGCTAATTATAGTTATGTTCTCAAGGGAAACGTGGTTGTAGAAGTTAAAATGTGAAGGCCTTTTATAATTGCTAGTGAATAATGTAATCAATTAAATTTTCACATGACATATTAAGATTTTAATATATATTTCCGTTATTTTGTTTGCATTTGTTTCTATAATTAAAATATTACATAACTATAAATTTAAATGTAAACGAAGGTTAAATAAGATTAAAAATGCGCATTTTTTATTTACATGATTAAACAAACTCTCAATTACTTTTGAACACCTTGATTTGTACAATAAGAATTGTTAAAATCTTATAATTCTTTAAGTAGTATTTTCTTTCTAAAAAATTTATCATCTTATAAAAATCAGCCATTAATTTTAGATTTATAATTTTAATAAAATTAATTAAAATTGTTTATTAAAATTTATATTTTAAAACACATTAAATAAGTGATATAATTTTTATTCAACTTAAAATATATATAATTATTTTGAAGAAAACTAGTGATTTTTATAAAAATATCTATTGATCTAGAAATGATATAACTTTTAGTAATTGTAAATTCTTTCCTCCCTAGAAATGTAAAACATCAAAACTCATTAAAATAGTACATAATATTTTTAATGTTCATATATGGAAGATAAAAGACATATTTTAAAATAGTTGTTAACCTCCATATATGCCGTACTCCTACATGAAGATGCTGCAAGTTCCTCCCAATTAGAAAACGAGTCTGCAATTCCTCCTATATCTCTCATTAATCTTTCCTTTTAAAACCGGGTCCCGTGCCAAATGTTGTGAAAGTTTCTTTTAATATTTGTTATTATTCTAACAACACCCACTAAAACCGTCTCGCGGCTTCGTTGAACTGTAAGCAATCGCTGTCTTCGTCGTGTAGTTGATCTACATGCACCTCTACAGCCGTCGGAATTTGTAGCGCACCAGCCTCCATTGTCCCTTCCAATATCTTCACCACTTCCGCCATGCTTGGCCTCCTATTTTAATCATCCTGAATACACAGCATCCCCACCATAGCGGCCCTTCTTACCTCTTCAATATCCGCCTCATTCGCTATCCTTGCATCCACAACGCCTATTATGTTTCCTCTCTGAATTTGAGATGAAGTCCAGGTAGGAAAATACCACCTGCTCTCCTCCACATTTAAGTCCAGATTTCTTCGGCCGGATATAATTTCCAACAACGTCATGCCAAAGCTGTATACGTCCGCCTTGGGAGTGATAGGAAGGCCGGAGATCCACTCGGGAGCCAAGTACCCTCGAGTTCCTCTTGTGGTCGTGAGTACTCGGCTGAAATCTCTACCTACCAGCTTCGCTAGCCCAAAATCTGCCACCTTAGGGCTGAAGTTCCCGTCCAGGAGAATGTTTTCAGGCTTAATATCGCAGTGAATGATGCGATCCCTACATTCTTCGTGGAGATAAACTAATCCTCGTGCAGTGCCTAGTGCGATCTGAAACCGGGTCGTCCAGTCCAACAACTTCTCAGCGTCTTCCGAATTGGAGAAAAGGAAGGAGTTTAGGGAACCGTTAGGCATGTACGCATACACCAGTAACCTTCGTGAACGTTCTACGCAAAATCCCCACAGCCTGACCAAATTAACATGCTGTATTCTGCCAGTGGTAACAATTTCAGCACGGAATTGTTTTTCTACTTGCCTGGAACCCTCTAATCTCTTAACCGCAACTGGCGTGTTTTTTGGCAGAGTTCCTTTGAACACACTGCCAAATGCTCCGCTACCCAGCTTATGCTTGAAATTCTCTGTCGCAATTCGCAGCTCTTTGTAAGTGAACCTTTTGAGCGACAATGGCACCTCCTCTTCCACGTTTTTCTTCGACCCTCTTCGACGTTTCCATAGAATAAATGCGGCCGCCAGGAGAGCCGAAACAGCAAGAAAAGATGCGGCGGCAGAAAGAAAAGTAGTAAGTGCAGGGGCTTTGTTGCTTTTCTCTGATGCCGAGTGCTTCAACTCAGAAGCAGCCAGCCTAATGAAGACGGATTGGCCTTCGGATGAAAAGCCCATTCCGAATAAATCTCCAAACCACAATCTACAGACGGGTGGATCAGAAATAGCGAAAGCAAAGGCTGTGCAGGAGCAATTGTTGAGACAAGCAACCCGGCAGCCTCGCTGTGTTTGTTCGTTGTTGTATAAGACAGCTCCTTTTTCGGACAAGTATTGGCTCTTGGCTTCCAAGAAGCCGTCGGTTGTGCCCTCTGTAACAGAACATTGCAGCGGTCTTCGCCGAGCACACCCGCTTGACCACCAACCTTGAGAGTCGTGCTTGGGGATGAAGCCCTCGACACAACTACACACATCATTAGCATTACACAGTCCATACGAACCGCAGATATCATAGTCACTGCATTGACCTCGGTATGTTTTCCACCTCACAGTCCACGTACCATCGTCCATCCAGAAGTAAAGTTTAATTTCGCCGTTCTCATCTAACAGGAACCGCCCCGTGAGGGTATGATCTATCGGGTTTATGCTAAAATTAATGTATATACGTGAAGGAGAAACCATTACACAGGACGCTTGAACTTTCTTCTGACCTTCCAGTTCGGGAACCTTAGTAAAATAATTGTGTCCAATGCATTCTCCACTGGACCAATATGGAACGGTGTTGTTAAAGAACATCATCATCTGCGTCTTTCCTGGAGACATATCCATTCGGAGAGAGAAGAGCCCAATCGCAGGATCCAGAGAACTCTTCCACGAAGTTAGCGTCATGCCTTTCCACATCTTCATGCCAGGCAACCATGTATCTGTCGGATATGCAAAACTCTCCCAAACAATCACAGACTTGTTGTAGGTGTCCAGCATAATGAAATTTCCAGAGTCCGTTATGACAGCTAGTGATCCTTTCTGGCCAATATCAGTCGACCAAACTGACAGGCCCTTTCTATCAAACAATCTGAGATGACCGTCTCTCGAAAATTTGAGAACGCCGGGCTTGTTTCTGACAGGATTGTCTCTGTTAGCCACCCAAACAATGGCCTTCTGAGAGATTGGTGCAGACCAGATGCCAATATACCAATTATTCGTGCCTCTCGGACTGAAAAATCCCAATGCAAACGTGCCATTCTTCGAAATTAGGGTCTGATTTGCAGTGAGCGAAGTCCCCAATAGAAGCGTATCTCCACCATCTACTGCTAGTGAACTGCAATAATGCGCTGCAGTAATCACAGTGATTGCTAGAATCAAATACTTCATCGCCGATTCAATAACCATAGCGTTTGTATTTTTCTTAACAATTGCTTCTAAGTAGTGCGTAGATGGTCCATAAACAGCTTCTGGTATATTTTCGAGTTTAAATAGAAATAACAGGCTACGCAATGAACGACATGGCCGAAGTAGTGCCGTGAATCCCACGTAAATTACAGTTGTTTCGCCACTAGCGTTCTTACTAATTAGTCTTGACGACTGAGGGTAAGTCAAGTCTGTTCTGAACATGTGTATTGGGTAAGTCAAGTCTTTTTAAAAAGATTTCTGGATTTGATTATTATTGCAATTTTATATCAGTTTGATGATGCAAAAATTGCACACAATCAAATCTAGAAGTCTTTGGAAGATAAAAAATTGCCCAAAATCAAATCCAGAAGTCTTTGGAACAACTCACGTCTTTGTCAGGGTTTTCTTTTATTATGAATAGATTGAAGCAGCAAGCTCTACGTAGACCGACCACACAAATTGTACCCTATTGACAACAATATTATACTAGCACTTGCATCGGAAGGGGTGTATGGATTAGCCGATAGAAAAGTATATGTAATTAAAAATTAAACACAATCAAACCTAACAAATTATTGAATAATCATAAATGTTGATTAAAAAAATATAAGACAACAAATTTTAAAATTTATATTCACAATTGTAAATGATATATATTTACAATTTTGAATGATAAAAATAGACTTTAAAATTTAATGATTATTGATTTTAGTTAATGAAATTGACCTAGTACAGTGAAAAAAATTAAATAAAAAATTTACTAAAAATACTAATAAAAGCTTTTAACTAAGTTAAACAAATATTCTTAAAGTAATTATCTATTATTATTTTTAAAATAAAATTAGTTTACAAAATATTATATGATTGAAAAATTTTGCAAGTAAAAAATTTGAAAATTTAAATTAGTAAAATATTTTTTATTAAGATATTTAAAAAATATCTTGATATACATAGAATTATTAATAATTTAAAATATTAAATATAAATAGATAATATTATAAAGATTTATATACATAGAATTATATATAATTTGATATATTTTTATTTTAATAAATTAATAAACAAAATTATTTATCAAACATAAATAATTTTTTTAAATGATAAAATATGTCACAATTCCTTAACAATAAATAATTTAAATTTATTTATTTATTTAAATTTACTGAATCCGAGGAATTTACTGCCATTTATATATTCCGGGTTTAAAGTTAACCTTGATAAGTGCAAATTTCAAGTCCTGTCAATAGTTTTTCAGAGACAATTATTCCTTGTTTTCTGAGCTGCGGTATCCTTTTTCACATAATAAAGGCTGTGTAATTATTTAGATTAACCCTTGTACGGGATGATACTCATGCGCTCGAAGCTCTTGGTAATATACACTTTAATATTCGTCTTCGGAAAAAGCATTTCACAGTATATACAGATACGGGGTTACAAAATTTAACAGTTTGAATGGTAAACAATTTCGAAAAATGGTTTAACGAGGTGGTTATCTACCTGAAACAGTTTCGGCTCAAACTGCATTCACAATATATAGTCTATCGACCTTACAATTGCACCTTGGTGTGCAATGGAGTCTGCGATCGAAGAGGTGTGGAAGGTCAATTAGATGGAATATGGTTTTTTCTAATACATTTGTGTAATAATTGGTAGGTCATTTAGAAAATAATTTTATTATTATAATATATATATATATTATGTATTAACTATTATATTATTATTTTTTATTAATAGATCAAGGACGGATTATGTGACATTATTATTAGATTACTAATGATTGGATTAGTTATTATATTATATTATATTTATGATATGTCTATTGTATATTATAATTATTCTTATTATTAAATTATTTCGACTATAATATATATATATATATATATTAAGTATTATATTTAGTAAAATATCATTATTTTTAATATTATATTAATATTTATTATCACAATAAACATTTATATTATATAAAATTTATACTCCATAATTTAGTATCAAAATTAAGTTTATATTATATATAAAATAATATAAAATGACATTTTATTATGATATAATTTGTAAGGAAAACAAAATATAAAATACTAATTTCGTAATATAATAATAAAAAACATTAATACTAATATTCTTTTACTTTATTCAAAAACTCTCTCATTATAAATTTACCTATTCATCAAGACTTAATGTACATATTGTACATTGAATGCACAATATTAACATTTATTAACATTAACATATTAACATTACAGGCAGTCTTTATAGGGAAATTATTTATTAACATTGTGGGTATATCTACCAGCACATAGAGTGAAAGTTGCATTTATTGACTTTACAAATTTGATCAACTGGTGTAAATGCTTCCACTGTCAACCAAGGCTCAGCTACGATTGGCCACCATCCACAGACAAATTGAGCTTATGGAACTTAAATAAGGAAATTCCTTCAGTGTAATTATATATTTATACATATATATTATATATTTGTTGGCTATATATAATTATAAATATAATGTTATTTATATTTTTATAACGTATATTATATTAGTTTTTATATATAATAATATAATATGTCTATATATAATATAGTATAATATATGATATAATATTATATGTATATATTACATTATAATAGTATTGTTTTGGTATATAATATTTTAAAATGTATTCTATATTTACAATTTTTCTAAAGTAGTGTAGATATGATCTTAATGTTTTTGGTATAGCTTCAAATTTAAATAGAAAACAATTGGGTTACATAATTAACATTGTTGAAGTAATAACATTGATCCCACATAAGTGAACTAACAACTTTGATTTGTTTGAGTAACTAATTCAAAAAATCCAATTGGAGAGATTATTTAAATATAGCATTGAGTGTGAAAATGTAGGTAAGTTAAGTATTTCATGCCATGTGAGATAAGTCTTTTGTATCCTTTGAGATAAGTCTTTTGTGGTGGTTGAGATGGGCATGGCTAGACAAAAGACTTGGATATAATTTAACTTGAGTGGAAAGTGAATAATACATAAAACTAGCAATTGCACCTTTGTGTGCAATGGGTATGCCAAAGACATTTTTAGTGTTAATTTTCTATCAATTTTGGTTATAATGAATATAAAACCTTTACTTAAAAGAGTCCAGTCTGTATAAAAGAATATTTTGATCTCCTTAATATTAACTTATTAAGATAGAGGGCTGATAGACCTCATTATTATGAGAGTATGGTATTAACTTATTAAGATAGAGGGTTGATAGACCTTGTTACTAAAAGTTTTGTTCAACAGAGGATCTCATAACATGAGATGTCATAGTCAAAGCCTAATTCAAAAATGGTAGGAAATAATCTCATAATTTGAGAGTATGGTATTAACTTATTAAGATAGAGGGCTGATAGACCTCATTACTAAAAGTTTTGTTCAATAGAGGATCTAAATCCTTGAAATATATTACAAAAGTTCATAACAAACTTTATCAATCCTAAAGCTTTGTGCTAAAGTCAATAATGATAGCACAATCAAACTACCATTGGAACTTGACAATTCATTTCTTTTTGAAAAATACTGCCTGGTAATCCCAAAAAAGGTTACTAACACAATCAAGTATTTTATTACTATGTGGAGGTCAAAATGTCAAGTAATTTCCCTTTACAATACCACATAAACACTCTTAACAATCAACATAATATTTCATAATGCTAAGAACTACAACCTGTGTTATTGAAGGATAAATTGCAGATGGTTGATGTTGGCAAGTGTTGTACTGCAAAGTGCCCATTTTTCAAAACTAAGGCAAGCTGTTTGAGAAAACCAGATGTAGAAATCAAGGTCTTGGTAGCAGTAAAGGAGGTAGAAAGGATGTTGATTGTGCTAATAATAAATTCCTTCACTAATGGAAAATATTTTGGGTTAAAAACATTAACAACTACAGATGCTTGACCAAAATTTATGCCAAAAAATTAAGAAAAGCATGGAGTTTATGGGTATAATATTATTACATTTATTTTTTTTCAATTTGGCCAATAAATTAAGACTTATTGGAGTTGTGCACGCATAAAATTTTGAAAGCATGGAGTTCTTTAGTTAATAGTTATGAAAATCTTGGTGAATAAATTTTAACTTTTAGTTAATCTAATTTTTGAATGAAAACTTAGAAGTCGAATTCTAAATTGGTTTTGCTTCCATGAACTCTTTGGCATTTTATATGAAAACTTTTTATGAATAGATAAAGTACATATAAACTAAGTATTTCACTTTTTTTAACTTTTAGTTAATCTAATTTTTGAATGAAATCTAAGTCGAATTCTAAATTGGTTTCGCTCACATAAACTCTTCGAAATTTTATATAAAAACATTTTATGAATAGATAAAGTAAATATAAACTAAGTATTTCACTTTTTCTCTCGTACTTAAAATTTATAACAAGTGACCTTGTGAAAATTAAAAAATCAGGAAACAATTTCTTTAGAAATTTGTAAAGAAGAGTTGTCACGATTTTCTCAAGTAGCTTACGATGCCATACCACATGTAGTGAAGTCCATATTGTGCAAAAGATGCCCAGTGTTGTCATTAGAAAGAACTCCATTCAATGGATAAACACCATACTATTGAGACTAGCATCAATGAGGAGAAACAAGGTATTAACCATATGCATACTTCCCATCAACTGCCAATAAAAGATTAGAAAGAGTTTTAAGTATGAACACTGATCAAAAGTTCATATATATTTTGATTAAATAAAAATATAGATTTTGATAATTGTAGATTGATATTACAAATATTAGTTATATTACTACATATAAAACTCATAAACCTCATTTACTAAGCAAAATATCATATGCCCATTAAGAAATAGAAGAGATATTTTTCTTGATGACCATATTAGGTACCTCAAGTATGGACCAATTGAACTATGTTTTAAAGCTAATCAGCACTAGAGAAAGTGTAGATGCACAGAACCTATATTGAAACTACTGAGAAGTGTCCAATGCACAATACCCATACTCACATCCACAACCATTGAGTCTAGTTTTGGCTCTATGCCTAGAAAACCATCTATACATAGCAATTGAACTAATATACCAAGCTTTTAGAAACAAGATGAACTAAAAAAACTAACATAACAAATTTTATCTATCTTTTATGCTTTGAGTCATTCTAACAAACTATCCATGTGCCTTCTCTATGCCTCCACATTTTGCATACATTTTAATTAGGGCATTCTCAACTATAACATCTGACAAAAATCCCCCTTCCTTTATCCTTGGATAGATGTTCATACCCTATTCCAAAGCACAACCAGGTAGAATGGTGGAAAAAGTTGTGGAACTTGGCTTTGCATGTGCCAGTTGTTGTGTGAATCCTTCTAAAATTTTATTTTGTGCATATCCTAAAATAATGGCATTCTAGGAGACTGCATATCTTTGAGTTATTCTATCAAAGAGTTCATTTCATATGCTTCCACATTTTGGATGCATGTCTATCAGAGCATTCAAACTATGGTATCTAAAAACAATTTTCTTTTCTTTTCCTTTTCTTTTGAGGAGAAAAGTTAGTATATAATTAATGTAATAGCCCAAAATGAAAGACCTAGGGCTAAGAGAATACAAAACAATGGAGACGAGTTGCATTTGGATAGCAAACAAGTCAAACAATTAACAAAGTCTTGAGAAGTGGAGAGGGGGAAACTCAAGAATCTGGGCCATAAAGACATGAGTATTGTAAGTTGTTAAAGTAACTTGTAGGAAATCAAAACTCTTAAAATTCAAGCATAAAAATTGTGGAACAAAGTTGTAGAGACCTAAAATGGAATGGGATTTTAAAAGTATATGGAGAGGTAGGGTTGCAATTACAAATATACTCTAGAGTTTAGGAAAAAAAGAATTATATTGTAGAGTGATAGTAAAATGTCATAAAGGTGTCTTATGGGTCAAAAAATGTAGTAGATTTAAAATGTATATCTAAATGTAATAGATTTCTCAAAAGTAATACCAAAGTCAAAAATCTTGTCTTGAGCTCAAGAACCTAGTAGCTCTAAACCCTCATTTTTTTACATCTACTTTTTGTTTATTGTGAATAGATTGAAGTAGCAACTGTATGGAGACTGATTTTGGTTCAACTCATTTTTCTTAAATTCTACTTTGGTAGGGCTTTGTAATATTTTTCTGGCAAATTCTACCCATTTTTCTCATCGGCATCATTGAGACTTGAGAGCATGACACAATTTGTGTAAAAGATCTTGAGGTAAGTCACTTACCATGATTTCAGTGATTTTTTTTTGGAAATTTGTACAAGGCCATATCACTTTTTGTTGTGTTTTATTTCATCCTAAAACAGATCTATTATTATCTCATAAATGAAGGCATTGGTTCTGTGGTTTTATCTGCGGTTGTTTTCATATATAATATTATTGTAATACCTAGTGGAAGATCCTTATTTGTTTCTTCACATGGAGAGATTCTGAGCTATAAAATGAATTTTACATTCATTTGGTAGCTTATTTTTTTCCCTTGCTCTTGAGGTTATTTTTATGACAATTTTCCATACACAATTATTTAGTATTGAATGTATAGCAGCTAGTGATGAAGTTGTAAATGCAATGGTTGCCAGAGCTATTTTTACATAGAGTGAATAGTAAATATTAGATCATCTTCATATATTAAACGTAATACATTCTTCTTTGCAAAGCTTATACATTGTGCAGTACATATTTCTTCACAGTTTTGTGCCATTATGCTGGCTCTTGTACTTTAAAGACCAAATGTTAAGGCAAGGGATTTGCGTGACACAAATGAATAAAATTTTACAAGATTGTGTTGAATAAGTGACAACAACTTGGTTTGGTTACTTGGTTAGGGCTGAGTTGTCAAATTTGGTATCAATATACTTTTGATAGTATTATATTCTTTTCTGAAACCATGTGTCTATTCAAAAAATTAGGGGTGCTACGTTTGAGAGATCATTTTCCCATAGACAAAGAGAGTATTTTATTTTCTAAAACCATGTGTCTGTTACTTCAAAAAATCAAGGGTTCTACGTTTGAGAGATCATTTTCCCACAAACAAAGAGAGCTAGCATTGTTGCATTTGCATCAAATTTAGGTACAGTGAGTGCAATGAGTGTTGAGAGATGAATTCCTATGAACCACTACTCATTGCCCATGAAACATGGATCAATTAGTTTGACTCAAAAAACTACATGGTTGAATCCTGATAAATACATCCTCCTTATCAATCAAACTATAGGGATATAGGCTGTATGAACAAAAGTAACAATATTGTAAATCCAAAGGTATCCCAACTAGAAAATTATCACATAAAAAGAACTAACCCTAATTAGTTGTAAGGGTTGGGATCTTATCAATAAAACTGTAGGAATACTGACTGACGAAGCAGCTGAGGAGAAGGCTGGGGATGCCTTAATTTACAGGGGTATTTTAATTTAAATTGACTAAATTTTAGAATTCCCACTAACTAAAATAAATATTATTTGCTCAGGCATTAATGTGCTTTAAATTCTTCTAAAATAAAATGCATACATAGAACACAATCCTCATTTCAATGATGAGATGTATTGAGAATATATATAATGATACACACACAACATGAATGATGAATAGAATAGTAGATGAAATTTTTTAGATACTGACAAGCTTCATAGCCTAAGCAAGGATTCATAAAAATCCTTACCTATCACTCATGTACATTGTGCCAGTCATACTTTATTAGATTTTCTGCCCTTTACAATATCACCATAGCGTTAACAACACTGAAAAATGGTGCAATTGTGGCTCTTTCTATGATGGGCTCTATTAAAATTTTAAATATAAAATAAAATAAAAATTATACACAAATTTGGTTTTCGTTTGAAGGAGAAAAATTCAAAAAATCAAAAAAGAAGAAACAATGGCGAGACAAAATAATTTAACGTCACTGCAATATACATTTTACTTCAAAAAAAATTTACAAATAGTGGGCTTGTAAGAAAATACCTTGGAAAGTGACATTCATTTCAATTGCAAAATTTCTTCAACACCAGTGGTAAATTGAATGGAGGGTTAACATCCATTGCCTTAAAATGAAGGGTTTGCATTGCAATAGGTACCATGCGGTGAAGTACTGATAGAATTAATTACTTGAAGCTTCACCCCTTCTTAGTTAAAAGAAATAACCCAATGCCACTAGTAAAAGAAATAAAGGTTTAGCAACCATTTAGTAATAATGAAAGGGTTTCAATTATAATAGCGCATGAAGCATAAAAGTAGAAATTACCTTCACCCTTCTGATGTTTCCTTGCTCTCCTCTCATCATAACCACCATTTCCATTTTATTCAAAAGAAGGTTGCTTGAAAAAGCAATGGAAATTGGAAAATAATGAATACACACAAACCCAAAGTATTTTAACTAGCATGCAAAACCCCAAAAGTTGAGGTAAAATTAAGACAGTGCACAGGCTACAACTACTATGATTTTTATCGATATGAATTGATCTTTTTATTTATAGAAACGACAAAACCCAACATACTAATGGAGTTAGAAATGAGGCTAGGGAAACAATGGATGTAGTACTGGTTGCCTTAAGTTTCACTCGGTTAAACGATGCTCCATCCATTGGTTGAATGAGGCAAGTAGCATTCTCTACAACTGCAAGTGGTTGTACTATCTACAACCGACAATGAACCTATTATGATAATTCTATTAGATTGGAGTCACCTAGTTAGATAAATATTATAAATTATAAAACATGTTTATTACAAATAAACTCACACTTTAGACACAAAGATGGATATTATAGAGCAATTTCTACATTATGCTAGACATCTATGGAGCAAGTTTCTGCTTCTTTTTTTCATGAACTTTTACCTAATCAGTTAATTTTATGAAAAAAACCAAATAAACATAAAATTCAATTCATAGTTAAAAAGATATGTACTTGAAGAAGCAAATAGGGATCTAACACTATGTATTACAATAAAATGACAACATAATTGTTTAGAAATAAATAAAACACAACATAAAATGATTCGGTGGTGTACAAAATCAAAAGGAAAAATCTTTGAAACCATGGAAAGTGAGTTACCTCAAGATAATCCATCTCTCCAGAGAAAATCACAAAAACCCAAAAAAATGTTAGAGTTATCATACATTAGCTAATAATTAATTAGTTTTTAATTGATTATTAGTCTAATTTATTCTCACACACTTTAGCTAAACTTAGGAATGCTTTGTTAGTTGAGTTAATATTGGATCATTATGTCTCATCTCATGTGATGTTGACACTTGTCTTGATTTGATCCCTTTCTGATTTAGGGCTTTGCTCTTATAAGCATTCAACCCTTATTGTAAATATCTCTCAGATATTATTCACGGGAAATATCTGAAGCTTTCATATCTTCTTGAAAGCTTCTTCTGTAAATTTTTCTTGTTGAAGAATATTGCACATATATTTGTTTGTAGATCTCTTGCATGGAAGGTGTATTTTTTTGTTGTTTGATCTTGTGGCTCATGGTTTTGTGCTTGTTTCACAATTCTAACATGGTATCAAAGCGTGGATTCATCAAACCCCTTCTCGATTTATGAGATTTTCTTTCTTCAATGAGGGTTGTGGGCTTCAAATCTGAATCCCCTTTACTTTATTTTGCAAATTTTGGAGGTAAGCAAATTTTTGGTGCATTTTGATGTGAAAAGGACCTCACTGTTGGATTTAGAGTTGTCAAGAAAGTCAAATTTGGCTTTTGTTTCGCCTAATTTTGATTCGTAATGTCAGATCTAAAGGTTTTGAAGCGGTTGCTTTATTTCCAGTTCCAGAGGGTAGCTACAATTTTGGATCGTTTTGAACCCAAATGGACCTCACCATCACATTCAAAGCACCCAAAAACCTCAAAATCGATTATCAAATCATCAAAATTCGACACAGTAACTCTGGGAGGCAAATTTTTTTCATTTGTGGGCCGTACAGCCTAGTACAAAACACAATCTGAGAAAAATAAATAAATTAAAGTGTTAGGGTGCCACCATTAGTGAACTACTAGCATTAACCATTAGTGCAAGTGGTTAATGCTAGCAGCTAGCCTAACCGCCAGGCTTAACCCCCAAACCTTTTTGGAGCAGTTTTGGTATTTTGCCCATAACTTTTGTATATGAACTCGGATTTTTGAAAACAAAATATCACCAGAGAGCTAGTTCCAAGACCGATCCAGTGGTATAAGATTTTTTTTCTAATTTTTATGTTATGTTTCATTTTTTTCTAGTCAAAATCATATCATCATTTTCGTGCTTCTGAGGGCATATCTTTTGCATATGGTCTTCACTTTTCAAAAACAAAGAGGCGTTGGAAAGCACTTCTAGTGCTCTATCCAGATTTGTATATTTTTTTTATCAAAACATTTATTAGGTACATTTTATTCAATTTTTTTTTGTTTTCACATTCTGGTGAATTACTTGGTCATCTTAGCTCCTAGAAACTTCTCGTTTGCATTGGATGGCTTCTTTTTGGCTATTCTATATGTATTTCCAGTCTCGTGTCTTTTTTTGACATTATGAGCTTCCATTGCACACACTTATGCTTTTGTAAATGCACTAAAATAAAGTGCCTCAACTTTGTATGTGTAGTATTGGGATTCTTGCACATCACTTTGTGCCTTGTTGTACTAGCACATCACTGGAATAAAGTGCTATGGGAGTTGATGTTTTCCTTTGTTTTCCTTCATACCTTTCTCATGCATATGTGACTTTTGTTTTCACATCCTTTATATTTGCTTGTAGTTTCATGTTTGCACCTTCAGATATTCTTGGTTTGTCTTCATGCACTACTTTCAGGCATTTAGTTTTAGTGTACCTGTCATACCTTTCCCTTTTCAACATTATGGGGGGGTTTCTATTGTTGGTGCTAATGCTTCCTTGGTTTCACATTGGAGTGAGTTATGTATACAGTATTTGTTCCTATGTACTACGCGGATGTAGTAACTAGTTACCTATGAATTTCGGTGAGATGGAGCACTTGCCATATGGACACTCTTTCATTCCTATTTCTAGAGGAAACCTTCCATTTTCTCATTATCAATTCTTTAGACTTTTGGTACATTTTCCATCAGTATCTTCGAGTTTCAGGTGTTTTCCTTTGCTTTCCATCTGATTCGAGTAGTGTCGTTGGGGGCACTCATATAGATTCTTGTCTTCTTGATCTTGATCATCATATGTTTCAATAAAGGTTCTTTTTTTAGCATTTCAATAGTCTTTCTTTGACAGTGTTTGCAATTTCTTCAAGCTTCTGTGGTGTTCCTTTGTTCATACTTTGTTCCTATCTTCTAGGAAAATCTTGCCTTGTTTGGAGGCTTCTTCATTCCTTCACTTGGCTTTCATCTCTTTTTGGAGTAGAGTTTTTCCCATGAGGTTTTCTCTATTTCTCCACATTATACAGATCTTTTGTTTGTACATGGGTACCTTACTTGGCCTTGTTTGTTAGGACCCATCTTGCTTTCTTTTTTAGGTTTTTAGATACTCCCTAAGTTCCTCTTAAGGGGGGGGGTGTTAGAGTTATCATACATTAGCTAATAATTAATTAATCTTTAATTGATTATTAGTCTAATTTATTCTCACACATTTTAGCTAAACTTAGGAATCCTTTATTAGTTGAGTTAATATTAGATCATTATGTCTCATCTCATTTGATGTTTCAACACTTGTCATGATCTAATCCCTTTCTAATTTAGGGCTTTGCTCTTATAAGCATTCAACCCTTATTGTAAATATCTCTTAGATATTATTCATGGGAAATATCTGAAGCTTTCATATCTTCTTGAAAGCTTCTTCTATAACTTTTTCTTGTTGAGGAATATTGCACATATTTGTTTGCAGATCTCTTGCGTGGAAGGTGTATTTGTTTGTTGTTTGATCCTATGGCTTGTGGTTTTATGCTTGTTTCACAATTCTAACAAAAAATGATACCTAAAAGTCGAAACCCCCTTAAGAGAAGAAGGAAAATCTATTGCACAAATTGTGGAAGCTACAAATGGGGGCACAAAATCGTTTAAATTTTTTGGCTACAGCTAGCAAATAAACATAGAAAGCTTCAATAAAAATTTGCCACAAGATTTTTGTGAAATCCTAATAAAACCAAGGCAACTAAAATGTGCAAAGCTTGCAATAGATATTTTACGTGAATCCTAACTCTCGACGACCTTTAGATGTCAAATGAGGGCGACAATGCACATATTGACATCCCCACCCTCTAAATGGAGACATTAATTGTGATGCAAAAATCCTTTTCAACTGAATGGGATTATCTTAGGCAAGTGGAGAAGTGAAAGGTCAATACTAGATACAAAGAGTTTGGAGGAGTGGAAAGCAACAACAACAGGAAAGCAACAAAAACAACTAAGAAAATTGCCAAAATTGATGAATGACAGAGCTTTGTTACATCGTAGTACATTACCTATCACTCAATCTGCACCATTCGACATCAAAATGGGTTGGAATGCTCAACATGGGGACGCCTTTGGCATAAATATTTATGTTGTTGTGATTAACATTAAATTGTATTAATAATTAATGTCATTTGAATACAAAATGTTTAAATGGAATTCACACATGGAATGAAATCCATAAAAAAGAGCCTTTGAATGTAAAAATGGAACTATTTGAGAGATGGATAGAAGCATAAAAACCCAAGGGTCTACCAAACAATTCTTTTGGTGAATCCATTGCTACATCTATATATTTTTTAATTTGATGTCTAGCATAATGTTTAGAAAATATGATGCCTTGTAAGGTATGTTGCCAAATAAAACTTAGTTTAGTATGCCTTAAGGGTTTTAGAAGCATTGATTTGATGATAAGAGTGAGAAGTGCATTTTTATTTAGTATAGTAAAGAGGCGAAGGGTTATTGGTTGCACAATCTAGTAACTAAGAGGTTTGATATTTTCAATCAAGATGTTACCTTTGATGAAAATGAAGCTTGGAAAATTTTGAATTAGGAAAGATAAATAATTTTATTGAATTACAAAAATATGTTGCATCTTTTTCTATTATATTGAGCAGAATCTCAAGTTCTACTACGTCACCTTTACTAAACTCACCATCTTCTCCATCTATTCCTTCTTCATGCACAAGTCCTCCTTCAAGGAAAGTAGAAATTATTAAATAAATTTATGAATGAGCTACAAGGAGAACTTAGAGCAAACTTCAAAGTAACTTATTTTGACTAAATATGACTATGAAAAATAATGAATGAACACTCATATTTTTGGTGAATGAGTATATAGTAGAAAAAAATTATGGTGAGAGGATTGCCACCAATTGAGGAACTAGCTAGTTCATGTGAGATTTGTATTTTGGCAAAGAAACACAAAGATTTTATTATAGCAAGAGAATCTTATAGATTAAGGGAAAAAATGGAGCTTGTTGTGGATCCCTCTAAGATCCATCATTAGTTGAAAGTATTTATTTTTTTAATATTCATTAATAGTTGTAGTTAGAAATATTCTAACTTAATTCAAATTCTAAATGAAAATAGAAAAACACAGTAAAATTTAAAATTATTTTTTCAATCTTATTCATTTACATTTTCAAAATATAAATTAATAATAAAATAATTTCCATAACCTTAACCATATGTAAAACATCACAAAGTAATAAACATATTTTTAGAAGGCACCGCATTTACCGGAGCAGTACGAATAATCAAACAAAGAAAATATCTTACAACGCGCAGTTCTCACACTATTCTTTTTGTCTATAGGTGTGACAATTTGCACCGCGTGGCATGATGCCATCCGCCATCCCCGACCTTCCATAGCAGGTTCCGTTCTAACTGACATACATCTTTGTGCCAGTGTCGTGCCCATCTTCGTGGTCTTGTTCCATACGCCCTAGACTTCCGTGCAAGAAAATTCACCCTAGACTTCTGTGCAGTCTCATTTTTTATTTATTTGCAATTGTATCTTCCATTTTTTTTATTTGCTGGATTTATATTTATTAAGCACAAATATTATATTTTATATTATTTGAATTTTTTTATTTGAGAATTATATTTAGATATGCGGCTATAAGAATATAATATTATATGATTTTATAATATAATATAAATATAATAATATATATTAATTATTGATAATTAATTTAGGATTAAAAATATATGTTTCTACAAGAATTTACTTATGACATATAATATAATTTAATGTATATAAGAAATATAAGGAAATATAAAATATATTTTATTATATTATATATGATAATTAAAAATTTATATTATATTATATATTTTGTATAAAAATAATATTTTGTAATAATTTCGTCCCAAGTATCTAAGGTATGGGTTACTGGGTTGTGCATAATTTTTTTTGTAATAATTAATTAATTTATGATGAGAAATATATGTTTCAGAATAATTTATTTATGATATATAGTTAAATAATAATTAATACTTTTTATTAACAATTTTAAAATTAATAATAAATAAAATAATTTATTAAAAATAATCAAAAATATCTATACAATATATATTAAACTTAATTATCTATTTTAAAGAAACCATTAAAATATTTTATTTAGTATACAAAATAATAAAGATACACTAAAAATATTATTTTAAAAATTGATAAAATATTTTTTAATTCAAAAGTATATATAGAATATAAATAAAATTTAAAAAATCATGACTTTACATCATGTGAAAAATTATTATACAATTGGTAAAATATATTTATGATGAGAAATATATGTTTGAGAAGAATTTATTTATGATATATAGTTAAATAATAATTAATAATTTTTATTAACAATTTAAAAACCAATAATAAATAAAATATTTTATTAAAAATAATCAAAAATATCTATACAATATATATTAAACTAATCAAAAATCTCTATACAATATATATTAAACTTAATTATCTAATTTAAAGAAACCATGAAAAGATTTTATTTAGTATACAAAATAATAAAGATACACTAAAAATATTGTTTTAGAAAAATGATAAAATATTTTTTAATTCAAAAGTATATATAGAATATAAATAAAATTTAAAAAATCATGATTTTACATCATGTGACAAATTATTATACAATTGGTAAAATATATTTTTTGGAAGGTTATTTAGAAAAATGTTTGTTATATTTTTTGGTACGCAGTACATGAGGTAAATTGGCAGGTCATTTAGTAATGATGTTGTGTGTGCAACAAAGGTTTCAATAGAGAAGTGATAGCTTCAAATTGTAGACATGTCAAATTAGCATTATGCATATTCATCCGCTCAATAAATAAATCAAATGCATCACATCCATTCACCTAGTAAATCAGGTTCTTATCATCAAAAGCTCAATCATAGTTTAATTAAATAAATCAAGCTTTATTTAATTAAAATCTCAAACATGCATCTTCCATCCTTTTCTGATTTAAATAAAACAAATATTTAAGTCTTAAAAGTCAAAATCATCTAATCAGCATTAAATCAGCATAATCATCATCTATTTAATCTAACCCTGATTAAATACTCACCCACTTGCATTCTCTAGATTTGGCCACTTGCACATGAAATTGCATTTAATTGATTTATCAAAATTATTTATTTTCAACTTGGCATAAAGGAAGAATATTCTCAAGTTTGAATTTCCCCCAAGTGGACATGTACCCAACAGAGCATTTATGAGGCCTTACATGCCTCTTACATGTCCCCTTCCAAAGTCAAACTTAGCATTTATTGAAAATTTGAATTCAAATTCTCCCTCTCATGGGCACTCTTCCCAAATCTTGCACAACCATTGACCACTCACCATTTGACAAGTGTCATCTTCTCATTGGAGGATCTTTGTCCCACATTTCCCTCTTGGCCAAATCTCTCATCAACAAAATCTATAAAAGAAGGCTTAATCCTCATTCATAGGATCCACAACTGATGCAAGGTTACTCTCTTCATTTGAGAATCTTGTCCATCTTGCTCATCATCTCCATTTGCATTTCATCATCTTGAGCTTTGATCAAGGATTGGGAAAGGGTCACTAGCACATGTGACACCAATCCACTATGGAATAGGTAATTGTAGTGGTTTTCATAATGCTTATAGCTTTCTTTTATCCTTTGTTGCATTTTTGAAAGCATCTGCAAGGTATTTCATAGTAGTTATTTTGATAGATTTGTAAAGTACTAATCCATGTTTTAGATGTTAGTATTTGCAGATTTAAAAAGATGCTCACATATGGCGCTAGAGGGAGGGCTAAGAATCTTGTTTATGGCATTAATCTTAGCATATTGGTTATGTGTTAGATTGTTTTTAACATAATATTTAAGGTTGATCTTTGCTGGCTGCAACCTAATTTCTGTCCCAGTATGCTAATCCAATACATTTGCAGGAAAGCTTCTCTGATTGCAGATTTTAGCCTAACACTTGTTAATATTATGTAATGGAGCATTTCTAACGCCTCCTCTTATGGCATGATACACATTTTCTTTCAAGTAGTATGCATTGATGGCTGTCTGTACCAATCGCCCATACCCTGTTCAAAAGAATTCAACCTTATGTCTGCTGGTTACTTAGTCTGTGCTTATGCGTCTAATCTTAGGTGCCACAGAGAGTAATTATTTGTGCCTTGATGGAGGATTGGTAGTGGGAGTTTTTAATGTCCAAGTATCGGTCCGGATCTCTATGTTTTAGGTGGTCATATGCATAGGTTTCAAAGACCAGATGGATGCAAGTAGAACGTAATTGAAAATACCAGTTTACTCTGTTCATTTTGTTGGTTGAGCTCTATTTTATTTGCCATAAATCTGCTTTCAACGTATTTGTCCCGGATTTCCATGTGGTATCATAGTTCTAGAATGTTATATGATTTCAATGCTTGATACACTTTGCAAAGATTTAGATTTCCCACAGATCGATAACATCTCACTTGACATACCTGTTGGCCATGGCCTGCAGCTGATTGTTGGCTATGACAGCGAAGGTAGTGGGGAGCCTGAGTGGTACATGTCATTTCTCATAATTTCTCAAAGCCAGCAGCTTTAAATTCAGCACGCCTCATCCAACTCCCATTAATAATGTTAGCCTGTAGGAAGGTCGATACACATCACCCTATCCCGACGGTCATGAAGTCTAGCTTTAAGATGAGGATTGAGATCTTGCATTTGCGCTTTACACATCAGAATACTCGACAAAAATTACTTCTATCAATGTCCATACCTCCTCTGCGCTAGTAAGTGTTTGGTCAAAAGTTTGAGTAACCTGGGGGTGGATTCAATACAATTTCAAATTGCCGAAGTCATAGCAATAATTCTCAAAGTAATTATGCAGCATTAAGAGGAAAGTACAGGTCAAATATATATGGTAGAGTTAAATGTTTCAAGCTGCTGTAATATTCGATAACATTATGTGTTGGATTTGGTTTGTCTATGATTTTGACATTAAGACTGTAATTTGAAATTTCCAAATAAAACTAGTTTTAAAACAAAATCATAATCATGTTGTTTTGAGGATAACAAGCAGTCATAGTACTTCCCATTTTTGAAAATTTTCAGCATATTGGAAGTGAACAAAATTAAATGTCTGGATCTTTTGTCTTAAGTTTAGTTTTAAATTTTTTGATTACTTGTATTTTAATTTTAGATTAGTTCTTTTTTTAAAAACCATAGTTTGTAATTTTAGGTTAATATAGAATAGTTTTTATTTTTTTCAAATTTTAGAGTAGATCTTTAGTTTGATTACTTTTAATTTTTAGAATCTAGACAATTTTTTAGTTTTTAATATGCTTATTGAAGATTGTGGAAAGCAATATTTCTATTAATGAGTTAGATATTTTCATCAACCTTTTCCTTGAAACTAATGGTTGAAGCAATTTTAATTTGACCTTCAGATAATTATTTTGTTTTGCTTTTTTCTACATATATAGAAAACCAAGGAAAAGGCATACAAACGAACAACGAAGGAAAAAAGGTACAAGGAAAGCGAAAAATCAACAAGAAGGAGGCTAGCAAACGAAAACAAAAGGAGGAGAATTTTTTTTTGAAAACCCAATGTGTTTTTAAACACTTTAAGTGTTTGATCAACACTACTTCATGAAGTTGTTTAATCTTTTCGTTTTAGAACACTAATTTTCATTTGGGTCTAAAAAGAACAATTTGATTTTCTCCATTCACAAAAGGCTAAAATTCAAGCTTAGACACTTACTAGAGTTCGTTTTGGGTTAAAAATTGGACAAACAATCTTCATATTTCATTTGGTGCTTAAAACAAACTCACAATTGCTTTGAAGGCTATAAAATGAACAAGTGTTTGAATTGTGTGATTTTGTCTTTTGAGTGCGTATCCTCTCCCCTTGCGCTTCGTGCGATCTAGGGTGCAAGAGAAACACTCAAAATACATTTTATTGCTTTGAAACACTTCAATTTGGGCTTAAAAATTGAACATCTTGTGCAAGTGTGAGTAGGGGCATTTTCACGTACATTCTCTTTCTTTGTGCCATCAAAGATCGATCGAGTTACGGATTGTGTCTTTGCTTGCTTTTGTTTATCTTAGAGGGCCTGCCTTGGGGAAAAAGTACTCACCCAAGGGACGACTCAACCGGTAACACTCTAAAGCCAAGAGTATTTCTAGCCGGGATATAAATGTGGGTTTTGGTTAAATGCCATTATTATGCGGTTGGCTCCAACAAGATGGATCCGAAAGGGGACTCTTTGTCGAGCGGGTCAATCTCATGAACAAAAAGTCCTTACTAGAACCCATGCTAGAATTTGCCAAAAATCCTTAATTTATTTGTTGGTGCAAGAATCCGTTGTTCAAGCCACCCCACACTCTACGGTCTTCTATTAGAGAGATGGAAAGCATGCCATGGAGTTTCCATGGGTGTTGATGCTTGGCTGCCCGATTGACGCTAATCTGAGCCCTCGAGGGGAGCCAGTGGGGTCAAGCATCTAACCATCTGCTAGATGTTTAGCTGACGGTCCAAGTGCTAATCCAACAAATATTGGTTCACATCCATAGGGCTTGTAATTGTTCTTTTCGCTTGAAACACAGTGTTGTATTCGAAAACATTTTGCAAACAAACATTCAACATGATTCTCAAAATTTCAAACCCTCTTGAAGATAAATATCATTGACTCAATCCATATGCTATTTCTTTTCCTTGGGATTCACGTCCTTAGAGGTTCCTAAGCATTGGATTATACCTCAATTTGTCTTCTTGAGTAAACAATAGGAAAACCCTTGCCTTAAGTTCATTGAATTTCCACATAAAATATCTTGTGGGGTTTAAATAAATTAAGACATTGGACATCTTAGTTTGAAACTTTAATCAAAGAGAGTGTTTTTGATAAAATAAAGCCATTAAACAAAGATAAGCAAAATGAACTTTCATGTGTGTTGAAAACTCCAAATCCCAAAAGCACAAATCATTGATTGGAAATCCAAAATGTTCAAATCATTCCTTGGTTACAAAGGTCTTTAGGAAGCATATGCATGCTCTTCAATACCTAGGTCTTGGAAATACAAAGTGGTCTTTTAGGTTCATCTAGGGATCAAAAAAAATCAAACCTCTTTCATCCATCTTTCAAAACATCAAAAATCCATCTCACAAATCATCTTTTGAAAAACCTTGAAATCATCCTTGAA
>VDFB02183315.1:0-27925 GCA_007258455.2 Sequoia sempervirens | reverse complement strand
CTATTATCATAATATAGAATCCAATGTATATACATCACAATAACTTTGACAGAGAGAAGGTCTCATATTTTTGGTAGCTTATAATGCAAAAGGATAGATGGTTTGATCTAAACATACAAAAAAATGTATGATATGAATCTTCCTTAACCTTACTTCTATTTCAAAATAATATATTTACAATTAAATATAAATTTTCGTTTGATATACTTTCTATATTTTTTAATTAAAATTTATATTGATCAATAATAATATTTGATTAAATTTTAAAGGAATGCAAATATGAATAAGTTAGATCAAATATACTATTCATACTATTTGACCATATATCTCAAGTACCAAAAAAATATTCTATAAGAATGCACAATGTTGTACTCAATAATTAAGAGCCACACCTATATATGTTCTAATCTTTAAAATCATTTCCTTCTGAATTAATTGGCTTGAATTTGCCATAACTTTATTTTTTTAAAATAATTAGATATAAGCCAAAAGATTCAAATTTCATGCAACTTTCATGGTTAGTATTGATCAGTGTAAAATTTTGTGTGTTGTCACTTGTAATTAATCTTTTTAGTTTTTGGATATCATCACAATTAATAAATTTAAAAATTATCAACTTCAAATATTTTATATTTTTTACAATTAGAATTTAGTTTAATTTTACAATATAAAAAAGTTTGTATGTAAAAATGAAAAAAAAATACAATATAAAGAATACTTTTAAATTTAAATTTAATATTTAATTCATTTATATTACATAATCATTATAATTTAATTGATTATGAATTTAATAATTTAATAATAAATGTTTTATGAATTTTAGAAAATAGAATTTAGTTTAATTTTTAAAATAAAACTAAAAAAAGAATTTAGCATACATATATTAAATATTAATATATATAAATACACAGAGAGTCATCATTCTCTAATTTTCTTTTTTGATTGATTTATCTTTGTAATCAAATATTTGATTTCTCTTTGCAATCAAATTATTTATTTATTTATTTGTTCTTTTAAATATTTGAATTATTTTTCTTATTTATGTCTTTATTTAAGAATGTCATAATTAATTAACTCATTGCAACTCTAATTGAACCGTAAACTAATTAACACCAAACTCTAATTGAACTCTAACCCTAATTGGAACCCTTATTCTAACCCTAAGCTTTATATGAGATAACCCTAACCTTAATTTAATTCTAACCCGAAACTTTGTCCTAGAATTCTAACTCTAACTCTAACCCTAAACCTAAGTAAACCCTAACCCTAATCCTAATTAAAAGTTTAATCCTAACTATAATACTAATTTTAACATTAATCATAATTATAATCCTAACCTTAGTTGAACACCCTAACCCCAATCCTAATTGAAATCTAGCCCTAACTGTAACACTATTTCAAACTCTAATCATAATTATAACCTTAACCCTATATTTGAACACCATAAGCCTAACCCTAACTATAGTTGTCCCTAATTGAACCTTAACTCTAATTGGACATAAAACTTAGTCACCCAAAAATTACTTTGACTTAGTCACTCTAATTTTTTTTAACAATAGTAGAAGATAATTCCAATTGACAAGTAGCCTCAAGAAAGATCTTTAGAATATCTTCTTGTTCTATCAATATTACCAATAAAAAAATACCACTTTGACTTAGTCACTCCCAACACCTACTTCCTAAATGGTCACTATGATGCACAAATATTAATAGAAAATTGCTCCATATGATCATCCACTCCATATGGACTTTGCACATAAGATCCCTTTAAATATTCTTTTATGTGGAGCCTCCATTTACATAACAAAGAAGCATTCTTCTTTGAATAAATATTAGAATATTCTTTGAAATTATTTTTATCCTTCTTAAAAATTATCTATTTTTTATTTTTTATTTCAATAAAAGGCTTATTCCAAGCTAGATTTTCCATCCATTATAGAGTTTACTAAGCCTTTATTTGTTGAAAACATTTATTAAACTCAATCGTGATGTAGTCAAATAGGCCCAAGATGTTGAGCAAGCTGCTCATGCAATTTTTATTTCATTGGAATTTATTTTAGAATTTCAATGGATTATTTGAATGATCATATTTGTATTGGCTATTATAGAGGTTACCAATACTATTGATGGTTAAATCAGGCAATGTTAACTCCCCTCAAAGCATTCACTCAATGTTGGTACTTTCCAAAGTAAGTTATAACAGTAGTTTGTTATGGATCATTAGTGATTCAACCTATCAAAATCCATAGAGTTATTGAGATCAAGCATCTCTCGCAACACTACTCCACCTCCCAAATTTCAAACTACATTATTTAATTGACCCATAAACTCTTAAATACATGAGATATATATTCTACAATACCTCAAAGAAGTAAAAATAATCTAATCCAAAACCATCCTAATTACATGACCAAAGAAAGTAATAAAATTTTAAAATAAATATAAGCATAACCAAAAAACAATAATAATTTCATTGATAAAAAACAAATGTTCCTTAAAAAAATATAATCAAAATGATTCTAAACCTAATAATTCCACTTTGTCTAAGTGTGGTTTTTTTTTTTTTTTCAACTAATTCCACTCAAGTTGAGTGGCGTCCAAATCTGTTTTTTTACATGGAGGAGGATTCAAACTTGACACCGTATAAGTGCCTACTACAACGACTCTGCCGCCCTTCGGCAGTGGTGTCAAAATCTTTGAGAGAATGAATAATGGTAGTGATAAGAAATGAGTGAAGCAGCTACATTTGTATAACGTTTCCAACAAGGAACTCTGTCGTTTCCTTCGAACAGACAGAGATGATCATGTCAAACTGCCGTGGAGATGAAGGTGGAAATTCAAATATGGAGATTCAAACTTGACACCGTATAAATGCCTACTACAACGACTCTGCCGCCCTTCGGCAGTGGTGTCAAAATCTTTGAGAGAATCAATAATGGTAGTGATAAGAAATGAGTGGAGCAGCTACATTTGTATAACATTTCCAACAAAGAACTCTGTCGTTTCCTTCGAACAGTCAGAGATGATCATGTCAAATATGGAAATATACCATTCAGAAGTTAAATCTATCGTTTCCAACACGCAAATATACCACTCAGAAGTTTGTTCAAGTTGAAAACTTGAATTGGTAGATTCAGTAATTGAATTGATAGGAGTCATGAGTCAATGTTTGTTACGTTCCTTCCAAGAGACTGAGTTGATTACAAGTGAGTGAAGCAGAACACGTGAAAGCACGTCCTACCATTCTATGGCTGCCATTAGCTTTTATCCGTAGATCAATCTCTACGCGTGAACACTCATTTCTCTGGCCTTCATTTCTACCCACTAACAAGTCATCCATACGTACCGTGCTTCATAGATTAATAATAGCTAAAATTTCTGGAGGTTTGGAGTGACCAAGCCAAAGTGGTATTTTTTATTGGTAATATTGATAGAACAAGAAGATATTCTAAAGATCTTTCTTGAGGCTACTTGTCAATTGGAATTATCTTCTACTATTGTTAAAAAAATTAGAGTGACTAAGTCAAAGTAATTTTTGGGTGACTAAGTTTTATGTCCAATTAGGGTTAAGGTTCAATTAGGGACAACTATAGTTAGGGTTAGGCTTATGGTGTTCAAATATAGGGTTAAGGTTATAATTATGATTAGAGTTTGAAATAGTGTTACAGTTAGGGCTAGATTTCAATTAGGATTGGGGTTAGGGTGTTCAACTAAGGTTAGGATTATAATTATGATTAATGTTAAAATTAGTATTATAGTTAGGATTAAACTTTTAATTAGGATTAGGGTTAGGGTTTACTTAGGTTTAGGGTTAGAGTTAGAGTTAGAATTCTAGGACAAAGTTTCGGGTTAGAATTAAATTAAGGTTAGGGTTATCTCATATAAAGCTTAGGGTTAGAATAAGGGTTCCAATTAGGGTTAGAGTTCAATTAGAGTTTGGTGTTAATTAGTTTACGGTTCAATTAGAGTTGCAATGAGTTAATTAATTATGACATTCTTAAATAAAGACATAAATAAGAAAAATAATTCAAATATTTAAAAGAACAAATAAATAAATAAATAATTTGATTGCAAAGAGAAATCAAATATTTGATTACAAAGATAAATCAATCAAAAAAGAAAATTAGAGAATGATAACTCTCTGTGTATTTATATATATTAATATTTAATATATGTATGCTAAATTCTTTTTTTAGTTTTATTTTAAAAATTAAACTAAATTCTATTTTCTAAAATTCATAAAACATTTATTATTAAATTATTAAATTCATAATCAATTAAATTATAATGATTATGTAATATAAATGAATTAAATATTAAATTTAAATTTAAAAGTATTCTTTATATTGTATTTTTTTTCATTTTTACATACAAACTTTTTTATATTGTAAAATTAAACTAAATTCTAATTGTAAAAAATATAAAATATTTGAAGTTGATAATTTTTAAATTTATTAATTGTGATGATATCCAAAAACTAAAAAGATTCAAAATAAACGAAATAGATTAATTACAAGTGACAACACACAAAATTCTACACTAATCAATACTAACCATGAAAGTTGCATGAAATTTGAATCTTTTGGCTTATATCTAATTATTTTTAAAAAATAAAGTTATGGCAAATGCAAGCCAATTAATTCAGAAGGAAACAATTTCAAAGATTAGAACATATATAGGTGTGGCTCTTAATTATTGAGTACAACATTGTGCATTCTTATAGAATATTTTTTTGGTACTTTAGAAATATGGTCAAACAGTATAAATAGTATATTTGATCTAACTTATTCATATTTGCATTCCTTTAAAATTTAATCAAATATTATTATTGATCAATATAAATTTTAATTAAAAAATATAGAAAGTATATCAAACTAAAATTTATGTTTAATTGTAAATATATTATTTTGAAATAGAAGTAAGGTTAAGGAAGATTCATATCATACATTTTTTTGCATGTTTAGATCAAACCATCTATCCTTTTGCATTATAAGCTACCAAAAATATGAGACCTTCTCTCTTAGAAGTTATTGTGATGTATATACATTGGATTCTATATTATGATAGTAGATCTCCTTCCTTCTTTTGCATTGTAAGCTACCATAATATATGGTCTTAAAATCCTATTCATATTTTGATCTTTTCTAAACTATTCAACACATCAAGAATTATGATATATTGTATACCATATTTAACATTTTGGTGCCACCTCATTCTCCCTATAATATAGTTTATCATTAGACAAATTAGGGTTTTAATCTAATTAGGGTTACATTTAATGTTAATATATTATGGGCTGCCCCAAAATATAGATTGATGGTTAAATAGAGAAACAAAAAAAGAAAGTGTAGGTTTAAACTTTGAAAAAAATGGTACACTACCCTTTATAATTTAATGATATATTTTAATTAAACTAATATGTTTCCATTTATAACATGATATACTAATACATTATATTAGTGTGATTAAAACTTGATGTAAAAACACACATAGTTAAATCCAAAACACTTTTACACTTGAGTTCAATGTTAAAAATAAAATATTATTCAATTTTAACACTTTTCATTAAGTAGATCAATTAAATAAAATTTATAAATTTATTAAACATATTTTTTTAGTATATTTAATGATCTATTTAAACAAAAAATATATAATTAGGTCAAGATAGTTACCAACTTATTGTTCAAAAATAATTAATGTTAATTTTTTCTATTTTAAAATATGGTGATTTTAACAAGTATTCTCTTTAAAAAAGTAAATAAAATTCAAAAAAATGAAAAAAGGTGAAAATAAAATTCAATTAATATCAAATTATATTAAATACATTAACATCTAAATATTTATATTAAATTTAAATATTTTTACTTTCTATCTTATTTTATCTTAAATATTTCATAATCAAATTTAAAAATTAAAAATTAAAACTTATAATTAATTTATATTAAAAATATCAAAATTAATATTTAAATTAATTTAATAGAAATATGTTTTGAAAATTTAAATATTTTTAATATTAAATATTTATATATATTTTACATTAAAATAAAATTTTAAATATTTTTTATAATTTTAAAATTATAGTTAAATAAGAAATAAAATAAATATAATATTTATTTAATAAAAAAAATGATAAAGTATAATCTAATATTTTAATATAAACCTTAAAATTATACTCTACTCTGACAGGGATAGAGTTGGCAGTGTGGGCACAGACGACAGAGTTTGTACGTTGCACGGAGGGCGAGAGAAACGAGGGAGGCAGTGCAACATCCATGCCATGCATGGATCGGTAGAAATTGTTGCCTCTATAGCCTTTGCCGTCTTTGTCTACTCTTTTCCATCACTGTGAGGAATTGTCTATGCAGGTGACAGATTGCACCTTTGATAGTATTTATTAATTAATTGAAAATAAAAAGTGCGTTCACTTTTTATTTTTAATTGCACCTTGACCAGATTATATTTCTTAATTGAAAATAAAAGGTGCATTCACTTTTTATTTTCAATTGCACATTTGAATGTATTTATTTCTAATTGAAAATAAAGAGCGCGCTCACTTTTATTTTCAATTAATAATAAATAAATAAATGCATTCACTTTTTATTTTTAATTCATTAATAACACGTCAAAGTGCAACTGGTCAATACATAGACATTGCCCCTCACAAGGAATGCATGCATTTATGTATGTTATTATGTATGTTTTATGCCCTTTGTATGTACATAGGTGTGTCTTGTCTAGAGTTACTGCTCCGTAAATTTTAGCTAATATTAATCTATGAAGCACTCAGACGATGGATGACTTGTTAGTGGGTAGAAATGAAGGCCGAGAAATGAGTGTTCACGAGGTTGATCTGTGGATAAAACTAATGGCAGCTATAGAATGGTAGGACGTATTTCACATAAGGTTCTGCTTCACTCACTTAATAAACTCTCTTGAAGGAACGTGAATAAACATTGACTCATGACTCTATCAACTAATTATCAATTCTACTAATTCAAGTTTTCAACTTGAACAAACTTCCGAGTGGTATATTTTATGTTGAAACTATAGATTTAACTTTAATGGTATATTTCCATATTTGATGACTATCTCTCGATCAAGCTCCAAGGAAACTATTGTGTAGTTTCTTTTGTTGGAAACGTTATACAAATGTAGCTGCTCCACTCATTTTTTATCACAACCATTATTGATTCCCTCAAAGATTTTGACACCACTGCCGAAGGGTGGCAGAGTCGTTGTAGTAGGCATTTATATGGTGTCAAGTTTGAATCTCCATATTTGAATTTCCAATCTTCATCTCCACGGCAGCTTGACATGATCATCTCTCGCCTCACTGGCTGAAACAACAGAGTTCCTTGTTGGAACGCGATACAAAATGTAGTCAGCTTCACTCATTTCTTTATCACTACCATTATTGATTCTCTCAAAGATTTTGACACCAATGCCAAAGGGCTGTGAGAGCTTGTAGGCACTTATATGGTGTCAAGTTTGAATCCTCCTCCATGTAAAAAAACAGATTTGGACGCCACTCAACTTGAGTAGAATTAGTTGAAAAAAAAAAAAAAAACCACTTCGACAAAGTGGAATTATTAGGTTTAGAATCATTTTGGTTATATTTTTTAAGGAACATTTGTCTTGTATCAATGAAATTATTATTGTTTTTTGGTTATGCTTACATTTATTTTAAAATTTTATTACTTTTTTTGGTCATGTAATTAGGATGGTTTTGGATTAGATTATTTTTACTTCTTTGAGGTATTGTAGAATATATATCTCATGTATTTAAGAGTTTATGGGTCAATTAAATAATGTAGTTTGAAATTTGGGAGGTGGAGTAGTGTTGTGAGAGATGCTTGATCTCAGTAACTCTATGGATTTTGATAGGTTGAATCACTAACGATCCATAACAAACTAGTGTTATAACTTACTTTGGAAAGTACCAACATTGAGGAATAAGCTGAGGAGTAATATTGCCCGATGAATCCATCAATAGATTGCAACCTCTATAATAGCCAATACAAATATGATCATTCAAATAATCCATTGAAATTCTAAAATAAATTCCAATGAAATAAAAATTGCATGAGCAGCTTGCTCAACATCTTGGGCCTATTTGACTACATCACGATTGAGTTTAATAAATGTTTTCAACAAATAAAGGCTTAGTAAACTCTATAATGGATGGAAAATCTAGCTTGGAATAAGCCTTTTATTGAAATAAAAAATAAAAAATAGATAATTTTTAAGAAGGATAAAAATAATTTCAAAGAATATTCTAATATTTATTCAAAGAAGAATGCTTCTTTGTTATGTAAATGGAGGCTCCACATAAAAGAATATTTAAAGGTATCTTATGTGCAAGTCCATATCGATGGATGATCATATGGAGCAAAAGGAAATAAAGTCATAAATTCAACAAAATAAAAAAGACACTTTAATGCATGCGGGTAAACCCACAAAAGTGGTTTACAATTGGAGTGGGGAAGGAAAAGCTGAAAAAATTAACCCCTTGGCAAAAAAAATCATTTTTGGGGTTCGAGCAAACTATTTGGTTTGAATGAATCAAAGGAGGGTTTGCTAGAACCTAGGTTTGAGCGAACCCATTTAATGAAATGCCCCACCATTCCCACTAAAAAATACAAGGAACACCCCGTTTGAAAGGGGGTTCGCTCAAACCCCATTTTCCCACCTTCCTACTCTCCGACACAAAAAAAAGTCAGATTTTTTTCCTTTCGAAGCTTGGGTTGAGGATGAAAATGGAGGAGATTTCACACACCCAACTAGAATCAGGTAGTCCTCGAAATGAGCTATCCAACAACTATAATTTTAATGTGTTTTGGTTTTATTATGTTTTTTTTTTTAGTTTTATTAAACATCAGTTTTTCATTGAAAATCAAGTTCTCTATTCTGCACATGTGGAAAAATAGCAGATTATCAAAAAAATTCTTGAAAAATATGAGTGCATCAGATATTGAAGTCCTTGATCCAACAAAAACAATTGAATTTTGATACATACAAAAAAATTTATGGGTTATAGGTTTGCCTATGTCTAAATTGTAATTTATTTGACTTTGAAACTTGATTAAGGAAAAAATATTCAATAAAAAACTATCTAACCAATTAGAAGCACTAGATATCAGAGTTACACATCTAAATTCGAAAGAAATAAAATTTTATCCTTCATGGAAAAAAAATTATGCATTATACAATGAGCATCACTCCTTAAAAATGTTGTTTTCTAAAACAAACTAGTTTTCAAAGGAGATGGAAAAAGAAGTGCAATCTAATTCCAAAATTTTTGAAAAATATATATTTAGAATCTACAAAAAAAATGTCACAAATTACTAGTTTGCATCATCTTCAAATTCCTCATAGTTTAGCTGTTATAGGTACCTGAAAGTGAAGATTTAGTTAAAAAAATTATTTCAGTATCTAGTTTGGCCAAAAATTGTAAACCACTATTGTGGGATCACCCATGCTCTATTGTCAAGGGTTTTACACTAGGGGATTCAACATCTAAACTATAAAGCCTCTATAAGGGGATTCAACATAGAATATAAGGCCTCTTGGATGTGAACAACAAGAGGCCAAGTGCACCTGTGGGGCCTTATGGGGGCCGAACCAAGGAGATGTTTTTTATCAGATAGCTCTCAAACCTTCGGTTAAGCGGTTGAACCATCATCAATATATATAGTCTAGTGGGGAAGTGTGAAGGGGGAAAGTGTGGCCAAATTATTCATTCATAGTAATACATAAAAAATTTATACAATACATGTAAAAATTGATATGTAATTAAATAACTTGCAAAAAAGAAGAATATAATATGAAATATGTTGACAATACTTGATAATAGTTGAGAATAACAAGCCATCTTGAGCGGGAAGTCCTCCAAATATCTCCAATGAGAACACAATTCATAATTTGATGATTAAATAATACTTAGTATCTCCTATATATACACACTACTCATGCCTAGGATATCACTCAAGCTGACTTACATAATCACATATATGCCTTAGACTGACCTAAATAACTAAATAAAAATATAATAATGATAATATAACTTAATTAGGAGTTAATGTAGCCACAAGTTGACTACTCATAACCCTATATATACTCTAATATTAAGGGCATAACATGCCCACCTCTTCAAAGAAGCATTATTCTTAATGTTAATCAAGTTTGGATGCTTCTAAATAAACTCTTGACCCTCTCACATGCCATTTTCAATTGGTAAATTCTTCCATTGGATTAGATACTTGATGAGTTCTTTGGTTCTCACTTTATTTGTGTGCATTTGAATAAGAACTCTAGTTCAAAAGGTCTTAAGTGGCCTTTTTTCTCTGAAATCAAGAAATATTGATCTTGGATGAGAAATTGACAAGATTTATGTGCTCTAAATTTAAAGATGCAACAAGAACAAGAGTTGTATTACTTTGAATCTACTTTCTAAACTGCTAACTTTTTAAAAAAATGGTGGAGACTAAGGGGTTGAAAAAGGGGGAGAACAAAATGTGCTCATGTTTTTATCTAAAAAATATAACATAGTGGACCTTGTGTGCTACCCCTAAAATGTTAACAGTTTTTTAGTATTTAAAAAATCATTTTAATGAGAAATTAGTTAACACCATGTAGTCTATGCCTAATTTTTCTACTTATTTTTTAATGAATATATGATTTTTTACTAATTTTCAAAGTGGACACATTCTAAAAAAATTCAGTGTTCTCCCAAATTTTATAGGAAACTAATAAAAAATCAATTCTTTTTTACTACGTATATAATAGAGTCTAGTTTCTTAAAATGTAATTTAATTAAAATTTTGATGAATGGCTAAAAAATGAATCCAAAAATACCATACATAGATTTTTGAAAAAAAATGGTAAAATCACATGGTTAAAAAGATAAGAGATAGCTCAATGTTGTACTATGTCATTATTTTGACAGGTTGGCATTGAAATATATTCAATCTTGATGGAGAGCATGCTCGTGATTGTGTCAATTTTTTTATAATTTGAAAAAACATATCTTTGTACATTGAAATGTCAATCCAACCTTTTGGGTTGGATGCCCAAGCTAAATCCAACCCTAAGGGTTGGAAATTCACAAGGAAAATAATAACATGAGTGCATTCTAATGCTAGTGTATTATAACGTGCACTCATGTTGTGAAGGAAAAATGTTCTTTCTCCCTCACCTTCTCTCTCTCACTCTCTACCCTCTCCCTTATTATGTCTCTCTCTACCTTTTTTGATCTCTAGATCTATATTTCTACCTCTCCCTCCCTCCCTCTCTACCTCTCCCTCTTTATATATCCTTCTCTATCTAGACCTATCTCTCTACCCATCCCTTCCTCCTCCCTCCATATTTTTCTCATCTCACCTCTCTCTCTATCTCCTATCTTCTCTCTCACACACACATTTGCATTCTCTCCCCTCACACATCTCTCCCCCTTTGCCTCCTCTCCTTCTCTCCCTCCTTCCTTCACTCTCTCTGTTTTGCACACACACCTCTACCTCCCTCCTCTCCCCTATCTCTTACCTCTATCACCCCTTTACAATTTCCCTCCCTCCCTTTGATATCTCTACTCTCTCCACACTTATCTCTTCTATATCTCTCTCCCATTGGATGATGTTTTCACACATCAACAACTTTAGACAATGTGATATTCTATCTCTCTTTTGAAAGGTAAATCTCTATTAGCAATCCTCAAGAGATAACCCCAAGGTCTCTAATGTCAGGTCTTGACAATGCATAAACAACTCAGTGATAAATGTGAAAATGTTGGTAATCACAAAGATACCTTACTACAAGCAAATACTAAATCTTTAAATTCCATTAGATCTATAATATGATGATACATCCAATCCTAATTTAACCCAAAATGATAAAAGAAATAGGAAAAGAGATTCAAGCCAAAGAGATTTCTAAATTTAAACTACTCCTAAGATTAACAATGCAAATGACAAAACCTCGAAATGAACCAATCCTCGTGAAATTGATTTCTACCGGACCTGCATGAATTTGCAATCTTAATAAATAGTGCAATCTTCTAAGGCATTAAATATTTTTAGATCATGAACATTCATTCAAAACAACCCTATTGCAATTGAAATGAATAAACCTTCTCAATTGAACTAAGTTCAATAAATATTAAAAGTCCAGGCTAACTTTACAAAGCAACTAATAATCAGTAGGTTGTGAAAAGGATGGACTAGAAATTGCTACAACACTTCAAGTACCAAATCATAAACACTATCAATTCATCTAACATTAAACCTAACACATCTATCAAATAAACTTAAGAAATTCCAAAGATAGAATCATGAGAACCATGCCAGATAAAACTCAACAAAAGAAAGGCACCAAATCACAATGCCTTCACTTACATTAAATTACCCAAAGTAGCAACAATTCCAGTATTCTGTTACAACACTTGCTTGCTTGAAAATAAAACTAACTCCTAACTCTAGCTCTTGCTATACTGCTTAATTTGCTACAAAATAAAACTATCTAGCCCTTACAAATGAGGCAGAATGCCATATTAATAGAAACCCCCAAGATATGTCGGCTTAGTTAGGGTTTACAACAAAACGGCCTCAAACAGGTTGACCCAAGAGGAAATTCAAAATAAACAAAGTGGACATTAAATGCAAGTATTTTGTCTAGGTTGGCTTGGGGTCTCCAATATAAGCTCGGTCTAATGCATGTGAAGGAAGAGGAGAAATAATGGGAAGCACAAATTCTGATGTAGCAGTGCATTAACTACTTCCCCCTTTATCTTTATTTCGCTCCGCCCTATCATGTACCATCAAAAGTACCTTGTCCAAGTTGGCTATAGGTGGCATATTCAAAACCTTAATTCTCCTCTCAATGGATTTAATATCTTCTCTTGACTACTCCACCAATT
Organism: Sequoia sempervirens; assembly: GCA_007258455.2. NCBI lineage: Eukaryota > Viridiplantae > Streptophyta > Pinopsida > Cupressales > Cupressaceae > Sequoia > Sequoia sempervirens. The sequence continues at coordinate 15,018 of VDFB02183315.1, read as the reverse complement.
TATCCCATTCCACCTTCATGGTTTGATACTTACCTATTACTGCAATATAGGTGGCTCCATCATCCAACTAATGTTCAGTAACTGGATCTTCATTGGTTGGAGAATATATGTCTCACCACCATTTTCTCAATTGTTCTAAGCTCAAATGCTTCAGTGCAAACTTATTTCTCCTTGTCATCACCTCAAAGAAAGATTTATGCATTTATTGCAGATATCATTCAGGGTGTCTTCAATTTGCCTCCTCTACTTATACACCTTCTTTAAAACCTTATGCCTTATTTGTAAAACCTCAAACCATTCCCAAGGTTCTGCAGCTCTGGAGGAAGGAATAATTCCATCACTCACCAACTTATCTTCAGTATACTCCATGATGGTTTTGGTTTTCTGCAACATGAGATCTACATCTTCTTTATCTTGAGCCAATACATATTTCAACAAATTTATTGACCTCATAGCATCTCCACTAGTTGAAATTATTTCCTTGATAGCATTATCTCCCTTAGTTTGCACCCCCTGTAACCAGTTCATTGTGGAAAGAGTAGTGGTCTTCATTCTCTCCAGCTCTATTATGGTTTCTTGTGGTAGGAAACTTGCAACAGAAGATGAGGAGCTAATAGATTGCAAGGGCTTCATCAAGTCCTGCAAGTAATTTAATTTATCATTCTCCTTCTTCAATTCTTGCTTAGTGTGCACTTGTTTTCTCAACCTAGCCAAAATCACAACACTAGATCCTTCATACTCTTCAATCTCTTGTAACATGGAAGTAGGCCCTAGGTTGATGGTTTGCACATTATAATCACTTCTAGTTACATCATCCCTATTCTTATTAGGAGTAGGAGTAGCAATGTGGACCACCCTATTATTTGTTTCATCTCTCTCAATCTTGGAGATGACCCTAGCTTTCTTCTTTCCTTTATCCTTTCCTATGTTTTCCAATAGCTCATCCCAATTGGGAGGGGTGTCATCCACAACAATCTGTTTTCTCTTTAACTCCTTATCCAACCAGCCTAGAACAATAGATTCAGATTGTACTTTACTATGCCCAACCTCATCCTATTGATCCCTAGGCATATCCTCATTCAAATCCTATTTCTCAAGAATCTCCTCAGCTTTATCCTCTTTTTCTTTATCATGCTCTTCTTCTTCATGCACTAGTGATGGAGTCCTAATTAGAATTTCCTCTCTCTGAGGAGGTATATCTTCTTCACTCCTGATAGGTGAATAATCATATGTAACCAGAGGATACTGTAACACCTCTATTTTTTCCTTAGCACTATAGAGATCACCCTCTTGAAATTCTTCCCCTTTTGTATCTTGATGACCCTCTGCTTCTTGGAATTCACCTAGTTCACCATGAGCCTCATGGGAAGGAGGAATATATCATCATGTTGTTTTGCATCAAGAGTGACTGGAGGGGGATCCTTTCTTGGCACACTGTCCTTAGGAGAAGGAGTTCTTGATTTCCTTGTATATACTTGTGTCCTTTATCCTGAGCTCTCTACATTTATCATAGGTGGGCTAACCTCTTCTCCTACCTTGGAACTTTCCTTTTCCTTCTGTGACAATCTGACCATTCTTCTTCTCTTTAGCATAGGGACACTAACCTCCTTATCTTCCTTTTTAGCTTCATCTTTTGCTGAATTCTTTGTCCTTGAAACTTTTTTCCTCTTCTTTGCAATAGGATTCCTTTAATTTTCTGCCTCCTGTTCTTCCTCCGCATGGGCATCTTTAATCTTGATCTTAAAAGGAGAACTCACCTTTCCCTTACCCTTAGGATCTTGCTCAGTTGACTCCTCAGAAGTGGAATAGACTCCAAGTCTCACATTAAATCATAGGTGCATTGCACACCTTCACTTTCCAGCTCCCACATCTTATGCTTGAGCCACAAATTTTTATACTTAATGACTGGAGTCATAAGTTTTTCTAATTCTATTTTCTCTTCCTCTAACCAGTCTATTTCTCCAACTGATTTATCCTTCATAACCTCGTAGTCATGGCCTTGAATCAAATCTCCATCATCTTCAACTTGATCTGGAATGGCCTTCACATTATATAACTAGACTAAGTTCACTGGTAACCTGGAAAACTTCTTTCTAATCTCAAATTCATCACTACAATTGGCCTAGTAGTCTTTTATATCATCTTCGTGGCTATATTCTCTGTTGGCCTTCTTTTGTGCTTTTCCAGTCCTATCAAACCTAGATATCATGGAATGGAAGGATAACCCAAGAGTGCTCATTTCTTCCTCAAAATCATTGGCCGAATTAATAGAAGGACATGCCTCACTAGTTCCTATCCTTAAAGGGAAGTCACCACCAAATCCAGTTTTATGTTTATCTTTCTTCACAACTGCATCAAAATCATAAATCTGCTTGGTGACCTCCAGAAGTATAACATGGTCAGTGGGATACCAGGGAAGTCTATATGGATCCCTCTAACAACCATCTATCCTTACATATGAAAAGGTGGGAAACTGTATGAACCAAGCCCCATACCTTTTGATCAGCTCTTTGGCATTGTCAAATATCCTTACATGCTCTGCACCTTGCAATAATCTAGTGATGTACATGGTGAATGCATCATTCACCCTCCTATAGCTCGAGTTACCTAGGTGTAGATGTGGATAAACCTCATAAATTACATCCTACTCAAACACACCTCTCATACTTAGTCCCTTGTATGGATGGAATCTTGCAAGTGCATAAACCAAGTAGGTCATTGTGAAGGTTTTCATCTGTAGGACATTACACATTTGTTCATGAATCATAACACTTATAACACCTGCCCAATGATAATTAATATTCTACTCCATCCTCACAATGACATGGAACATCCAATTCTCAAATACACCAGAATTCTTCAACCCTACCACTCTTTTGAGAAGGGTGAGAACATCATAGTACTCCTTGAATTTAGCTCTAAATAGTTGCTTGGGTAGTTTTGAAAAGTGGGACTTAGGCCTTTCCAACCAAGAATTGATGACCTGCTAGGACTTGATGGTATCTTCCTCATAGAACTTCTTTTCCATATCCATATCAAAAGCCACCACATGAGATCTGTCTAGCATGTCAAAGGTCTGGGCTATAGATACAAGATTTATATTTGCCACAATTCTCCCTTGGGGACCAACAATCCTTTGTGTACCACTGTCATAGTGTCTAGCACACTCGAGCACCAATTCATAACACTGTACTGTAGGAGGGAATCCAACTACATGTGCCAATCCTAATTCCAAAGTCCTTCTAGCCAGCAAAGAAATGTTATGTGTTGCCATTCTTGTCTCAAACTCTTCATAATCCCATAGTCCAACATTAGTATTAATTACCTCTGATTAGAAAGAAGTAAGCATTCTCTTAGGAATTTTTCTCTTGATGTCCATCTTGATTCTTTCTGCTTCAGAAATGGAAGATCCCTCTGCACTTGGATCTGGACATCACTCTACCCTTGGTTCCACTTGTCACTGCCTTACTTGACTTAGTCCGCATCCAACAAAGAAACCATAGTAAAGATCACATGAAACCAAGTAAACCAACCAAAAATAGCACATTCAACCTCAATATAAGTCCAATGATAAGCCAAATTCTTTAAAACCTCATAAAAATTAATCATCTCAAAGTTCAAGTTTTCTACCATCCCACAGAATCCAGGCCAGAGAGGAATTTTGACAGCTAAGCGGATTCTAGCGAAATAAGCATAAAAGCATCAAATAATCATGTAATTGAACATTATTAACTAAGAAGCAACATGATACATCTTTAAATAGTTCAAATTGATCATACAATGCACAATCACTAGCTAATAAATCATGCTATCTGCCAGTTCTTCATTTTCAACAAAGTGTCAGACAAATCTGCCTAGGACGGATTTCTGTGAAAACAACGTCTTGCGAATTCTGAGAAAATGAAGGGATGAAGGAAATTTTAGGAAATTTGGAGGGAAATAAAATCTATGAAGCAGGAAAAACTTTGAACTACAACACATTTCAGGAAAATGAAAGGAAAACGAAAAATTGGGGAAATCAGCCTGCGGAGGAAAATCCTGAAGCTGAAGGAAAACTTGAATGTCGATGTTTCCTCACAACTTCACTCAAATTGATCAAATGATCACAAATTTGAGGATCTTGGGCCTAAAACCAACACAATTTGAACCTCCTACATATCATCTTTAAATTCAAGGCTCATCCTAAAGCAAATCAAAAGGAATTGGTGATGCCCTAAGCATGAAACCCTAAAATTTTTCCATGAATGTACAGGAAAAGCTTGGGCTCAACTAACTCAACAGTTAGGTTTTCAAAAGACTCTTTATGGAATACACTAGTGAGCTACCTCATAATGAAATAAAAAAGAAATCCCACAAAATCACTTCAAATCATTAATCTAACAAAACCAAGCAACCCTAACTTCAAATGTTCAATGCCCAGACATGTAGAAATTCAGACTCTAAGCACACTTAGGATGCCAAAGAATCACTCATATTGAACAATTAAAAGCAAAGCAATGAATATATACCATTGATGAAGTGAGACTCTATTACAACAATGAAAGATAACAGTCTTTAGTGCCCCAACAAACAACACATGATGCCCAGGAAAATCACCACCAATTTAGAAATCCATGAATTTTCGATCACCAAATCCAACCAAGCACTCAAGATCAAGCACTTAAAATCAATAGAGAGAAAATGATAAAACATAATGGCTTAAAACTCACAAAATCAATTAAATACTTGTCTCGAAAATCGTACCACCGAGCATTAATGCATTTGACAAGACAGGCTAAACCAAAACATGAAAACTCGACATGACGATGGAATTTCAGAAAAATATGGTCCATGCGGAATTCCGTGAAGGACCAAAATCTCTAGTTCATAGTGTAAAGTAGTATCACTAGATTTTAAAGGAAACTGGGGAATTCTTCTAGGAGTGGATTTTCCTGAAAAGAGCCAAAAACCCAAACTTTTTCTAGAACATTAGATTTTCAAAGTGCTTCCTAGAAAGGGGGCATTTGCATGAATAAGATAATCATTCAATCATGTGCAGAGGTAACAAAACCTCAAAAACCAAGGGCCAAAACACCAAAACAAAAGCAAAAGAGGGTCCCTACTTTCAGCGGGGTGTGTGTGTGAAAACTACACATCTCCCTCTCCCCTCTCTCACTCTATCAATCCCTCTCTCCCTCTCTTCTTCTCTCTCCCTCTCTCCTTATTTAAAATATATAGTTTTGATATTATGGCTTAAGGTTTAGGGTTTATAGTTTGGGGAACAAGGTTTACAATTGATAATGTTGGATTGAGAGTGGAAACTATCTCTCTCGCTCTTCTCTCCTCTCTAACTCTCCCTCCCTCCCAGCCCTTCTCTCTATCACACTCTCTCTTATTCTTCTTCTTTTTTCCCTCACCTCTCTACCTCCCTCCCTCTCTAGCTCCTACCCTCTCTCTTTCTCCTTATCTTATCTATCTCTCAACTCTCTATCTCTCTCCCCTTGCCACCTCTCCCTCTCTCTCTTTTCTCTCTACCTCCTCCCTCCATTTCCTCTCTCTCTCCCTCTCTTATCTCTCTCTCTCTCTCTCTCTCTCTCTCTCTCTCTCTCCCCTATCCCTTTCTTTCCCTCACTCTCTCCCTAATTCCTCTCTATCATTCACTCTCTCCCCTTTTTATGTATCATATAGTGTTTTAAATCTCTAGGCATAATATTTAGGGTTTTAGGTTTGGGGCCTTATGGTGTTATTTATTAAATAACATGGTAGCTGGGCCTGAGGATGAAAATTTACCCCATTCTCTCACTCACTTTCCCTCTCTCTCTACCTCATTCTCCTCCATAATTTATATTTCTCCATTCTCCTTGTTTTCTCTCTACATCTATATCTTTCTCTCCCCTATACTTTTTCTCCTCCCTCCTCTCTCTCTCTACCTTCTCTCTCTATCTTCATCCATCCCTTTGTCCCTCTTATCATCTTCGACCCCATCTATATATCTCTCTATTCCTCTCTCTAAAATTCATTAGTCATTTTATATTTTAGGAGCCCAGGGTTTTATGATGGATGGTTTTAGTTTATTTTTTAGGTTTTAATGTTAAAATTATTAATGTTAGGTTTTAGGGCTTAGCAAATAATGTTTAGGGTTTATGGTTTATGATGGATGGTTTAAAGATTAAATTAAAATTTATAGGTTCTAGTGTAAAAATTTTAATATGTTTTCTGGTTTAGGGCTTAGGGTTTATGGTTTATGATGGAGGGTTAAAAATTTAGGGTTAAGGGATTAAAGTGTATTATTTAGGTCTTAGTGTTAAAAATATTAATGTTAGATTTAGGGTTTATGGTTTAATTTTTAGGGTTTAGGGCCTAAGGTTTATGGAATTCGATTTAGGGTTTATGATAGAGGGTTCAATGTTGAGGCTTTAGGGATTAATTTTAATTTTTAAGATTTTAGTGTTAAAAATTAATAATGTTATGTTTTAGGGTTTAGGGTTTAGTTTTTAGGGACTAGGATTTAGGGTTTACAGTTTAGGGTTTGACATATAGTGTTTGGAATTTAGGGATTAATGTTTAGGGTTTAGGGTTCATGACAAAGGTTTGAGAGTCTATCTACCTCTCTCTCACCTCTCTTCATGTCCCTCCCTCTCTACCTCTATACCTCTCCTTCCCTTCCTCCCTACCCCTATCTTTCTCCCTCTCTTCTTCTCTCTCTTTTTCTCTCACCTCTTCACCTCCCTCTCCTCTCTACCTCATAATCTCTCTCTTCTCACTACCTTTCCCTCCCTCCCTAACTCTCTCTACCTGTCCTTCCCTCCATTGCTCTCTCCCTCTCTCCCTCTCTTTATCTCTATGTCACCTATATATCTCTCTTTCACTCCATATCTCTAGATTATTCATGGTTTATAGTTTAGGGTTTATGATGGAGGATTTATAGATTAAGTTTAATTTTATAGGTTTTAGTTTTAAATTATCATTTGTTAGGTTTTAGGGTTTAGGGATTAAGGTTTAAGGTTTAGGGTTTAGGGTTTGTGATGGATGGTTCAACATTGAGGGTTTAGGGATTAATTTTTTTTAATGTTTTAGTGAACTAAAATTTATTAATATTAGGTATTGGGGTTTAGGGCATAGAGTTTAAAGTTTATGATGCAAGAGCATTCAGGTTCACAAGTAATCCTGCATCACAAAAATCAAATCTTTTCATATTTAATTTTTGCATTTTGTTGTGGGTTGGAGCTTCAAGAGCATCTTGTGGAGTGTTTAAAGGATAAAATATTTATTCACCAATACTTGGATTTTCATTTCAACAATTAAAAGCAAACAATGTGTTTAATGTGATTTTAAAATTATTCTACAATTCAAGGCTTGAAGGATTTAAGGGGTCCATTTGCATGTTAGAGGGAACTTGAAAATAATAATTAATATTCATTTTATCAATTTGTCTTCTTATGGAAGTTTCAATAACCTAAGTGACATTATCATTCCATGCTTGTCTTATTGGGTGCTTGAAATGGAGGGAAAAAGATAGTGATTTTTGAGAAAATAATAAATGAATCTTCAATTACCAAAGGAGCACAACTTGGTTTTGTATTTTATTCATTTTACAAGGGAATATATTGAAGCAAGGTGTTTGATATGGTGAAGCAACATTAACAACAAATTTTGGAATAAAAAATGTCTTTATTTTAATCCTTATAAAGGACTTGGTGAGGAGAAAAATGGATGCCTAAGATGTTGAGATTATGGATGCATAGTCCCTGAAGCTTTGGAATCTTCAATGGAGGACCCTTGCCAGTAAAGATAATCAACCACATAGAAAGTGTTCGAACTTAGGCATGCACAATGGAGATTCTATATTGATGATATGATTGATATGTTACAAATGAACAAAATGCTCAATTATATAGTCCAAAGAGAAAACCTAAGATGCATGAGATGTTGCCATCTATCATGATCTAACAACCAATAATACAACCAATATGATTGGGCTTCTAGTATAAATGGTTGTTGCGTTTACCTTCACTAGGGGAGAGGACCCAACAGTTGAGCATGTTTCAATAGTTGTGATAGTAGTTATTTATATAATGTCCAATAGTTGTGACTTGACTATCCATAATGAAAAGAAATGTATTCCTTTGATCTAAAAAGCAACCAATCATGTGATGCCACATCAGCTCTCAACTACCCATCATGTGAATGCACAAATATTGGTCTCACTTTTTGCTTTAGGCCTTTTTGGATACCTTGACAAAAAGCATGCTAATGTGGCCCTAAAATGAAAGTTATAAGTAGGGGACTTGTCAAGTAAGCTACTCTAAAAAATTGTGAGTGATTTGAAATTTCCACATAAGATAATTAGAAGTGCGAAGTTAGGGTGTGCAACTACTCGATCCTCTCCCCTATAAACATTTGCAATCACATATCACGTCAAGCCAAATCATTTATGTGGCACTCCTTCGAAAAATATTAACATTTAAAACCATACATGGAGAGTTATGGACATACTACATGCACCATGTTGATTGGACGCTGCCTAGAAAAGGTAGCAAAGTGGCACCGTCACTTTGTGAAGCACCCTCTCTTGTATGGCACTGGCTATGGAGGCCACAATTTGCACTTATGGGTCTATGGGCATCCGATGCCGCACGCGCAAGCCGGACCACTGCCGCTTCGCAGTTTATTATTAGCGTGCCACTATATCCAGCATCAAATCCGTTACTTAAAATGAAGATAACAAGTAAGCTAAAGTTAACATAACTTCAAACTATTCCTATCGACTGCCAAAGAGAATCGGTTTCTACATTAAATCATCATATGCATGGTCTTGGCTATGTAAAATAAAGTTTTTGCAATTAATTTTGATTCATATCAGTAAGAAGACTGAGCTTAGGGATGATCGATGTAAGAGTGATAGATGAACTTGATTATAGGTTCGTTGCTAAGGAACACACACAAGCCAAGATATGATGTTTTGTCAGAGAGGGAATGGTATAAAAATAGTGGAGGTACGTACAAATCACGGGATAGACAGTGCGGGTATTGAGCAGAGATGGATGTGCACTAGAGGGTGAATTCCAAGAGAAGCTGACTTAACAAGATAGGAAAGCTTGCAGAGATGGATCAATTACTTCCTTTCAGTCCAATGAGCTGGAACTCCTAGTTCTATTCGATACAAGGTTTCACGACACATGAAGCTAAAAGAAGCAATACATATCAACTTGCTACTCAAGGTAATTTAAAGCATGATTTTGGAAGACACAAACAAAGTGACATCAATTACAACACTCCAATACTAGACGTGCGAACGCTGCACTACAAACACCATTGTTTATACCCTATGACTGTGCCCACCAATCACTCTCTCACTGGTGTGCAGGTTGCCCAGTACTTATCTCTAAGGTCGTGTGAGGTGAAAAATCTACTCATTGATTTAAGAGAATAGTTGATTACACAACTAGAGTCTATTCAACTACCAGTTACAAATTACTCAGAGCACTCCTTGACTACCCTACGCACTGTTCACATCTATTTAAATGCCCAAGCAAGTTGACAATTTGCAAATAATTCAAAGACATTTCAATCTTTGATGGATGTCCCAGGAAAACCTCATGAAGGACCATGCGCATGGTTGTGACTACAGAACCAGCTTAGGGATACGGTTCACAATACCTGCACATTTATTGTTGTTATTCTTTATTTGTTTGTATTACTATCTTTTTCTACCCATCGATCATAGCATAATATCTACAGTTGACTCCCATTTTCTTATTGCAGGCTGGAGACCATAGGCTCATCTATCGCTAAATAAGAGTTAACATGTGGTTGTGACTGTCTGAAAAGAGTTTAACAGTTCGCCTCTTCACCATGGTGTTTGAAATGATCGTACCTCCCATTCAGTTTGGGCACACCCTTGAGGCATACATTTCATAACAAATACACATTACTATTTAGACAAATGTTCAGATCGTTATTGTTAAGAGAAAAGAAATAGAAGTCAAAGCACTATTATATGTAGTGACTTAAATATTGATAAATGTACAGTTATATTTAGTCTAGGTAGGTTGTAATCTCCAGATCTTTAGTTATATAAATTGGGGTTGACTGCTCTTCAAAATACACCAACACTATAACCCTATACAAAGCTACCTGTATGAATTGCTCGCTTATATTAGAAATAGTCTTACGTTTTTTTTTTCTTTTTTATGTTAGAATACTATAGTTGGGCAAGGCCTCCTATACTATTTCTTTGAACTTTTCACTTTGTTTTAGAAAATGATTCACCCCACAGTTTAATCTACAACATAAAAATAAATTCATTACCATAACAAATGAGATGACATACAGGTTTGAATTCTCCTCTTATATATTTGCATATTTGAACTAGAAAAGAAGAAATATTATCATAGGATAAGGATAAAAATAAATAAACCAAAAATGACATAACATAACAATCTTTTTTAGTTTAAGAATGTAGACAATATACGTACATATTAATGTTTCTTCATGAACTAAGACATCATGAAATGGTCATATTATACTCAGATGAATATGATCAAACTAAGTAAAATAAAGCCATTTCTATACCCATGGTAAGTAAAATGAAATAGTTAACATAAAATTTCTTTTCTCAAGCAAACTACTAACTTTTAATATTGTCATAATAATGAGAAAAATAAATAATATGCATGCCAATGAATTTAGGCTTCTCTTTTCATCTTTCATTCTATTAGAAAATACCAATCTTCAAACAATAAGTAACACACAAATAAACAAGGCTTACTCTTTTCCTATAATTTCCTTCTAAAACAAAATACTAACTTTTTAATATTGCAATAGTATTAAAAAGAAATACAATGAACACAAACAAAGGAATAAGACTTGCTCTCTCTTTTTTTTTTTTTTTCTCATTTCTTCATTGAAAAATATGAATCCCATCTTTTAGATTTACAATATTATCACAATATTTGAGGAAGCAAATGACTTACAAACTCATGAACAGGCTCTTGCTCTCCACCCTACCGTAATGGCGTCATGGAGCCTCATGGGCTCTAGCCATAGCCCCAAGCAAGGTTTTCTTTCAAATCCAAGATGATGAACGAAGCTTTTCTCAAAATTTTACAAGTGCTAAAATATAACATAGCACCAAATCTCATGCTTCTAGTTTCTCTACTCTTTATTCTCAACCCATGATCCATACAACATACCACTCTCTTACAAAAAAGAAAAATACACAAAAGAGAAAATGGAAGTAAGAGAGAACTTATCTATTTTTTCCAAGTGAGGGAACTAAACTCTTTTATCCTTCTTCCTCTCCAAACCAAGCCATTTTCATAATTATTTTTCCAAAGAGATGGCCTCCTCTCTTTTTCTCATTCTTTCTATCATCTTCACTCAATTCTCCAAGAGGAGAAGTGGGCAATCCCCAAATCTTCCATCTTCTTGAGATATATAGGGATCGTACAAACCCACACTCTTTCCCACAAGTGCTCACACATGTGTGAGTGTTGTGCCAGTTCCAAAAACTTTTGGGGAGTAGAAGGTTGAGGAGTGACCAGTGTAACACAGAGAAGCATTTAACTTACTTTTTTGAATTTGTGCATTTAGAATGTGGACTTTTGAGGGTCTTTTCACACTCCAAGGACAAGTTCCACATGTAATCAAAAGGTTCAAACCCATAGGTATAGGTCCTGGGGGTGCCATTTGCTTTGTTCAAAACCAGGAAATTGATTGATAATCCCTTTTTAAAGAACCCACAAAATCCATACAGATTTTGATCTTAGCCAAGGGGTTCCAGCTGGCCAAACTCATGTCACATGTCTCTACAAGGGTGGATTCTCCCTCGATCCTTAGCTTGATAGTAAGAGCCTCAAACCCTTCTAAGTCAAATAGGGCTACACTTAGAACCTCCCAAAGATGTATTTGATTTGATTCCAACATTTATCTATCCTCCTATTTGCATATTTGATTCCTGCACATTACCAAATTCAGCATGATTAGATCTCATATATCTCTTCATATTATTAGCTAATCCAATTCACATAATTTTCACTCATGAACTATTTACTCATTAATATATCAAATGAACCTAATGATTCAATTTTCATTATAATCAAGGAAATACACACTTACTCCAATACAAGAATATAGTCAATGAAATAGTCACTCCATCTTTTTTTTTTACCACTTTAGTAATTCATTTTAAACTCCTATAACATTAACGATGAACCATTTACCAAAATTTAATATGCCAAATAACCCAACACTTTCAAGTTATATCAAACAATTCACATGTGCATCTATCATAATTAAATCAAGGTTAATGACCATGAATCCTAAAAATAATTTTATCATTCATTTCATTATAAAATGGGATATACGAAATGGGGTTTTACATTCACGGTAGCATAAGCAAGAATATTATCAAATAATCACACTATTTGTCATCCATAATACATCTTACCATCTATTTAGGATCACATAAAACATATTAGGGCTTTACTAATCACATGCAAGGTGGGGGCCTTACATAAAGGAAGAAATTAGAATGAACGTATGAGTAATGATAATACCTGAATTTTTGAAAGTTTACAAACCCACACAATAATGAAAATCCAAACATGAATGAAATTTATTGAAAGCCGTCTACATAAGCATGCTACAATAGAATGCACTCAAAAAGAAGAATAGATTTGACCCAAAACCAAGCAAGGGACTACTTTTTGTTCTATAAAAAGCATGTTTGGTAAACTCTTATCAACTTCATTTGTCAAGATAATAAAATAATATCATTCTTTTCAACCAAAACCTTATCACTTAATTATTCTTAATCATAAGCAAGCATCGAATGCCCTTTCAAGGCCCCCCTCTCCACCACTTTTATATATTATTCTCCATTTTTTGTATTCAAGAAGGTATAAGGTAGAGATTGCCACATAGCTTAGATGGGGGTAAGCAGAAACATTAAGAATGGAACAAGATAGCCAATAATGAGAAAGAGAAAAGATATCTAATTGAAGAATAAATCCTATTTGAGGATGTTGGTGGAAGGTTTGTTGACTTACTCTTCTTTATTAATATATTTATCAATTGACTTGTGTATATTTTTAACTATTTAGTTTTGGGTTTGTCTTTTTTTAAGGCAGATTAGATGAATTTTTTATTGGGGTTTCAGTTTATATAAGCAAGGTCATTGTACACTCTTGTAACATACCTCATCATCATCAAAACGAGGTATTGGAAAAGGTGTTGCATGAAGCCGAGCTCAACCTCGAGTGGGCTAAAGAACATCGGGCGGACAACGAAGGTTATATCCAATTAATGATTGATAAAAATATGTCTGTCAAGGAACTGGATGTGGAAAAAGCTAAAGAATATTTCCATAAGAAGATGGAGGAGAGTACAACGGACGACATATCTTCGCTCTTCATGAATTTTGTTGTAGGGAATTCACTTGATCGAAAAAAATGGTGGAAGCCGCTTCGAAATGTACCAAGCATGGAGAAGAGATGGTTGTTAGATACCTTCTTGATCCATGCTTTTGGTTGTTTGTTGATGACATACAGTTGTGTAAAGTTAGCCTGGACTTAGATTAACAACTGCTCTAAATTTCTATTGTTTTTTCATGCTTATGGTGAATGAATAATTAAATATCTGCAATCCTTTGAAGCTTGCACAAATTTCATGAGACTATGTAGTAATCTGGTTAAGTGAAATTTTGTTTTAGGAAGGTTGTCCATAGTAAAATCCTCCATGATCACTGTTCATTGCTGAATTTCAGGTCTAGGAACCTCCTCTCTTCCTTACCCTTTTCTTTTTTTTTTTTAATAAGTAACCTATGCTAAGGTTCATTGCACATTGTAAAGCCAAATCTTAAGCTAAAGATAGGAGTTCAAATTGATGTTCAAACCTGCAGCAAATTGTGCACTAACTTCCCACTTCGAGGAACTCCATTTTGTGATCCTACTTCCTTCCAGCCTAACTTAGTGAGTCCACCTTGTGATTACCATTTATTACAAGACTTTCTTCCAGCCTAACTTCCGAGAAATTGGCTTAGTGAATGAAGGTAGCAGGGTATTTCCAGATTAAAGACTTTTACTTAATGCTTATTACAAGAGGAGTTTCCAGATTCAAGAGGAATTTATTACAATGAGCCCAATATTTTTGCAACATCTTTCCAAAGCTTTGGGGGTGTTTGTTTATGAGGTCTCAAGTGCTCTTTCCTTGTTAAAAGTGTTTGGTGGTTTTTGGGAATGAAATGATGGATATTTACTATTTTTGAGTGAAATCCTTTTCTATCTAGCCTCGAAAATGACATAGCCCTAAATCTCCAAAAATTGAGCATAGCTCTCATACCATATAACATCATACACATAAGCTTTAAACTGGCAAAAGAAATTTGGCGATGAGGAGATAATTTATGCAAATTGAAATATACCTCCCTCTTAAGACACCTATTGATCAAGTTTCTCAACACTCATCTCTTCATGTCATAGGGCTATATGTTGATCTAAATTTTTTAGATGTACAACGGATGTCAGATAGCCCATGAATATCATTAATTTTAAAAAAATGACTGTCATGGGATGGTAACAGTCACTAAAATTTTATAAAATGATTGCCATGGGCTATAGATAGTCATTAAAAAGATTTTTGTTTCTAGATTTTTAATTTATTTATGTATTTTGTATTTTTTTAAAATTGACATCACATAGCAAAGAGAAATGACTTTGAGAAAATTCTAAGCTTTTGAACATATTTTATGTTTTCATAATTTGAAATCATATAAAACTAATTGCAACTCCAGCAAAGTGGTTGGTTTAAGAGGAGGTCTTGGAATTGACACTTGGATCAAAGCTTGGCATGAGGTATTTGTATCAAACGTATGTTTGGTTTATTGATTTATGTGCATTAAATGATTTTCTTCGAAGTGTAAGTGTGTTATGTGGCAAGTAAGTATATGGTAGCAGTGTATATCCTCACCATTATCTCATGAATGGACAATCGGACTATGGATATACTTTAGAAGGTGGACTTCACTAAGTATTATTT
>VDFB02183312.1:0-13406 GCA_007258455.2 Sequoia sempervirens | reverse complement strand
AAAGAATTAGTAGAACAAATGAAAAGGCTGTCATCTGAGGTGACTCACCTCAGAAATCAAAATAACCAAATGCAATCAATGATAAAGAATTATCAGGCACATCCAGGTGCCAATCGAGGATATCACAATAATCCTCAACAACATCAAGATGCCCATCAAGGACATGGACATGACAACGGCCATGGGTATCGAAATAATAATCAAGGATATCAAAAGAGGTCCTGGAATACTGGACCTAACAATGGAGGAGTTCCGTCACCACTAGATAACCCGCCACCTCCAGAAAATCGTCCCACTGATAGAGTATTTTTAGCAGAAGCTGCTATGTCAGGATGGTGTCGGCTTCATAACACAAGTCAGCACTCAGAGTTGCAGTGCCATGAGTTTCAAGTAGCAGCCGATATCTTTAAAGGAGAAGTGAAAAGCACAGAAGGTACTGAAAATCCTCCGACTACTGGATATGAGATTGTACCAGTGCAAAGATATGACCAGGCACTAATCATAGAAAGTGTCAATCTTGTGTCCGAATACCAGAACTACGCGCCACCGGAAGCTAATTATAGATTTCCACCAGCTTCGGCTAACGGTCCCGTGGAGGCGCCAGATACTCAAGTTTATGAGGAGGCTCAAGTTTATTCAGAGGCTCAAACATATTCAGAAGTTCAAGGTACTCATTCAGAGAAGCCATATGACCAGGGTAACTACGTTTTCCCACCTCTCGATAATAGCGTATTGGTAGAAGGGAGTAGAGAGGTGCAAGCATTCCAGACTTCCGGAGGAACAACACCTAAGGTGTACCAGAGGACTTATCACCAGAAAGAGCCTTTGACGTCCTCTATTCCCCCGAATAATTTTGCAACCCCGCCGAATCCAAACGCGAGTAACAATCCGAATTTGCCTCGAGATTCTCCGGAGTATAGACAGCAGAACGTGATGCAGAATAGAAATGGACAACAAACTGCCCAGCAACAGCCTGTCCACGTGATGCAGCGTCCTCAAAAGGACAATCTTCCAAGAGATGACATGAAAAGATTAAGTTCCTATGTGCTAGAAGAAGTTAAGAAGATAAAGGTTAGTCTTCCCTTGTACGAGTTGATGAAAATCTCTGAGGTTAGAGATACAATTTTGGGAAGTCTATATGAGACACCAGTTGCAAAGAGTACACCTCAAGAAGCACCCAGTTCATCAAGGAATCCTCCAGTAAATGTACAATCCTGTCCTGTGCAGAATGCAAACATGGTGGAGGAAGTGCCTTACGCGCCGTTCAACGCTTGGGAAGCTCCACAGCAGTCGCAAGGTTTTGTGGGAGTAGTGCAAGGATCTTCAAGTGAACCTGAAAAGCCAAAGACTGAAGATAAAAGGAGAGTTAAATTCAATTTGCCCACAGAGCAAAGGCAAGAGCAGACACAGAAGGTCACCCGTGATAATCAAGTTTCACAAAGGGATGAAAAGGATGAAAGGAAGAGCATTGTACCCGAGGAAAAGAAGAACCAGTTGTGTTCTATCAGGGGAAAGATGAACCAGCCCCATTTTTGGTATCGGTCAGAATCTTTGGAAAGTTATTACACAATTGTCTGATTGATTCCGGTGCTTCTAGCAACGTCATGCCATTGAAGGTGTGTCAAAGGTTGGGTATAGTCCCGTTGCATACTACAAAGAAGGTGACTCAACTAGACAAAACTGAAGTACCAGTGGTCGGGGAGTTAAATAATATTCATATGCAGTTGTCAGCTGATCCCCGAATCCAGAGCTGTATAGACATATCAGTGGTTGACATACCGGATGGGTACGGCATGTTACTGAGCCGGGACTGGGCAAGAAAGCTGAATGGGTACATTGCAACAGACTTCTCCCACATGTGGCTTCCATGGAAGGGAGTCCCAAATCAAATCAAGGTTGATAGTACACCGAGATTGAAGCTGATGATCACGGAATATGGAGAAGATAATGAGATCATGTTCGTACAAACTGATTTAGGCTCATATAGGCCTGTTAAGCAAGAAGTATTAATGCTACAAAGTTCAAGTGAGGGAAGATGTTTAGAAGATACCACGAGCTCCACCGAGGTGTTGATTGAAAGTGACTCAAGCGATAGTGAAGGTGGAGGAACCTTTGAGAATTTCAGGGACTTTGTCCTGAACAGTGTAAGACAAGAAACAGAGTTAGGGAAAGATGCTTCAATTAAAAATTTGCTGCTCCCCAACTGGTGCCGAATACACGAAGCATTTCATTCAGAAATCGCTTGTGCCCTGTGCAAGGTGGCAC
The DNA here is from genome assembly GCA_007258455.2 of Sequoia sempervirens. NCBI lineage: Eukaryota > Viridiplantae > Streptophyta > Pinopsida > Cupressales > Cupressaceae > Sequoia > Sequoia sempervirens. The sequence continues at coordinate 11,141 of VDFB02183312.1, read as the reverse complement.
TAGAACAAGTTGCAAGGCTTGTTCCCCGTACTCCATTACAAGAAGAACATCATGAAGAAAAGGAGATTCTAATAGAATATCAAAAGATGAATAAAGAGAATAGTGTTTCAAGAAGTGATACGACTCAGTCAAAAGTTGAAGAAAAGACTCCAGAGGTTTGCAATCAAGAAGAGACACGTGTTCAGTCTCCCAATACCCCTACAGAGAATCAAGTGTGGACTTTAAGGTTTGATGGATCAAAGTCAAAGAAAGGAAACGGAGCAGGATTTGAATTGGTTAGCCCAACAGGAGAAGCTTATTTGGGTTCCTATAGGCTCCAGTTTTCATGCACCAACAACGTTGCTGAATATGAGTCCTTGATCCATGGATTACTCCTTGCAATTCAGAAAGGAGCTAAGATTGTACATGCTATTGGAGATTCTGACATTGTGGTCCGACAAGTAAGGAAGCAGTTCGCCTGCCATGACAAGAGATTGAACCGTTATCGGAACAGAGTTTGGGACCTAATAGAGAGTTTTGATGCATTCAACATAAAGCAAGTCTACCGATCTAAAAATACCGTTGCAAACTCTTTGGCACAAGCTGCCAGTTCTTTGGAGCCATTGGCAATGGAAGGGTTAAAAAAGTTCACGGTGGAGTTGGTTTCAACCCCGGCAATCCCTGATAACATAAAGAATTTTCAAGTGTTCGAAGACGACAAGCAGATTCTGGATTTTCTCACAAACTCAGGAGTGTTTGAAGCACAAATCATAGATGAGGAAGATACTGAAGAGGCTGAATATGATACAGAAGGGATATTGAATTTGAAGACTAATGTAATCCCAAAAGGGATGGTCGAGTTAGAAAGGCTATTTGATACTGACAGATTAAGCAGAAATCAAAGCACGCAAGGCAATGATTGTGAACCTGTCAATTTAGGAACAAGTGAACAAGTGAAGAACGTTTTTATTGGAAAGGTTTGCACACCTGAAGAGAAGGAAGGCATCTTAAAAGTCATGAAAGAGTTTCCAGAGGTGATAGCCTGGGGATATGAAGACCTTAAAACATATGATACATCGCTGATTACACATACAATACCACTAAAGCCAGGCAGCAAGCCATTTAGGCAGAGGCAGAGGCCGGTGAATCCATTACTAGAGCCGTTGATTTATCAGGAAGTCAAGAAACTTCTTTCCGCCAGGATTATTTTTCCAGTGAGGCACTCCACGTGGGTCGCCAATCTCGTGCCTGTCAGAAAGAAGAATGGAGAGATAAGATTATGTGTAGATTTCCGCAATTTGAATAGGGCCTCTGAGAAAGACAACTATCCCTTGCCCTCATTAGATGAGGTGTTGCAAATAGTGAATGGTTCACAAATGATGTCCTTTTTGGACGGATACTCGGGCTACAACCAAGTGATGGTTGAACATGAAGATAGATTGAAGACTGCGTTCACCACGAAATGGGGAACCTTTGCATATAGAAGAATGCCTTTTGGCTTGATCAATGCAGGAGCCACTTTCAAACGAGCAATGGACATCGCTTTTCGAGACCTTGTCGGAAAGTGTATTATAATTTACATGGATGACCTAACGGTGTTCTCGAAGAAAAGAGGGGATCACGTTGAGGATTTGAGAAAGATATTTCAGAGATGTAGAAGATTCGGTGTTTCTCTGAATGCTAAGAAATGTATCTTTGGAGTCACCGAAGGTAAACTGTTGGGTCACGTTATTTCAGAGAAGGGTATATCAATTGACCCTGAACGTATTGAAGCCATCTCGAGGATTGGTTTGCCAGGCACTCAGAGAGAGTTAAGATCATTCTTCGGCAAAATCAATTTTGTCAGAAAGTTTATAACCGGATTTGCTGAGATAGTAAAGCCACTAAATGAGATGCTGAAGAAAGATGCAAAGGTTGAGTGGACCCCACAAACAAAGAAGGCTTTTGATGAGATCAAGCAAGCTATAGTGGACGCTCCAGTGCTGGTCAGTCCAGATTATACAAAGCCGTTCTATTTGTATTCATTTGCCTCAGAGCATACATGCGCCGCAGTACTAACTCAAAGAACTGAAGAAAAAGATGAGCACCCAATTGCTTTTATGAGCTCACCCTTGAAGGAAGCAAAATTAAGATATCCAAGCATTGAAAAGCAAGCGTATGCTTTGGTGAAGGCCGTCAAGAAATTTAGACATTACATCTTGAGGAGCAAGATCCACGCGATTGTTCCAGACGCCACAGTGAAGATTTTGTTGATGCAGAACGAGTTAGGTGAAAGAAGAGGAAAGTGGGTCGCCACTTTGCAAGAGTATGATATTGAGATACAGCCGATGAAATTAGTCAGAGGACAAGCTTTGGCCCAGACGATTGCAATGGTTGGTCCGGAATTAGTTCAACAGGCTTATGTGTTAGAGGAGGTGTCTCCCGGAGAATGGTACGATGACACAGTCTACTACTTGCTGAATCACAGATGCCCCCGCCATTTGAATCCAGTCCAGCGAAGAGCATTGAGAATGAGGAGCCAAAGATTTATGCTTCAGGGATCAGTTCTCTATAGGAGGAACTATGAAGGTATATATTTGAGATGTGTAGGAAAACAAGAAGCAAGGCAGTTGATGGAACACTTCCATGAGAAGTTTGGAACTGGACACGGAGGAAGCTTAGCTACAGCTCATCAAATCCTGAGGGCTGGTTATTATTGGCCCACGCTTTTTAAAGACACATATGAGCATGTGAAGGCTTGCCACATATGCCAGACAGCGGCTAATAGAGGAAGGCATCCCGCTATGCCTTTGCAGCCAGTGATTGAAGTGAGACCATTCGCAAAATGGGGTTTGGATTTTATTGGTATGATCAATCCGCCGTCATCAGGACAGCACAGATATATCTTGACGGCAACAGACTACTGCACTAAATGGACAGAGGCTCAGGCCTTGAAGCAGTGCACATCAGAGGTGGTTATCAGATTCCTTGAAGAGAATATTGTGACAAGATTTGGATGTCCTCATGTCCTGGTCAGCGACAACGGTTCAGCTTTTTCATCGCTGAAATTTTCCAATTGGGCTTTTGAGTATGGAATTACATTGAGGTTTTCCTCCAATTACTATCCGCAAGGGAATGGACTAGCAGAGTCCACAAACAAGAACTTATTGAATGCCATTAAGAAGTTACTGGATAAAAATCCGAAAGATTGGCACACACAGTTGAGGTTTGCTTTATGGGCAGACAGGATAAGAACAAAGAGTTCCTTGGGAACGTCTCCATATCACTTGGTTTACGGACAGGATCCAGTGTTTCCAGTGCAGTTAAGGATCCCAACTCTCCAATTCATTCAAGAATACCTCGAGGGAGAGGATCAAGTTCAGACAAGATTGTCCCAGTTAATGCATCTAGAAGAGAAAAGAGATGAAGCTCTTGAGAATCTAACGAAACACCAAGCTATAGTAAAGAGATGGTTTGATAAACAGGCAAAGATCAAGTCTTTCAGGATTTCTGACTTGGTTTTATATTGGGACAAGGCCCACGAGAAGAAGGGCGATCATGATAAGTTTGACAAGTTGTGGTTGGGCCCGTATCAGATTTCTGAAATCCTTGGGGATAATGCATTTAGATTGCGTACTTTGACAGGGGAGGATGTCCCGTTGCCCGTCAACGGACAGTTCCTCAAGCATTATTTCCAGTCCTAGGTTCTCTCTGAGAGCCTCCTTTGTAACATAGTTAGATTAGGGTTTGCTTTCCCGTTTGTTTGCTTTCCGTTTGCTTTTTCTGTTTTTCTTCCGTTTTGGTTTTGGTTTGTTGCCCTTTGGGTTTTTGGTTTGGCGTTTTCGTCCCTTGAGTCATCCGCTCAAGTGGTTTTGGTTTGGAATGGGCAAGGATTTAGGGTTTTCCCGTTGCGAATGGGTGATGATGTTTTAACTTTCACAACGTGGTTTCTTTCACTGGAATTTGCATAAATTTTTGAAAAGGACTAAGGTTATTTTCCTCTTGTTATCATCCAGTTAGTGATTGAACTCGTCTCGGGAGGTTAATCCGTTATTGTGTCTCAACACACGAATCTAAAGACCTTAAAAATCTTACCTATCTCCACTCTGAGTCATTTTGGTTTCTTGGGAAAGGTTTTGGCAGGTGAAAATCTTACATCTTGCTTCAGCGCCACTGCAATTCTCAAACCCATTGGAGGCTTCATTGCCCGCCAGCCAATTGAGGAATTGAGGGAGAAATCAAGTGATGGAAAAGAAAATATGCTTAAAAGAAATATCTGAAAAGAAAAGAAAAATGAGAAAATGAAAATGAAAGAAATATCATAAAATATTGGTTTTGGGAACATACGAGTAACTCCACCGGGGCTATGGGCTGCGTGACGATGGAGCAATATTCGTGAGAATTATAGCGATAACCTCGTCGGGGCTATGGACGCCTGACTGGCAGCGAGGCAATGTCCAGGATGCTTTTGAAGTAAGATATTTATATAACTTGCCACGGCCGATTCCGGAAGTCAAGATGATTTAGAGATGGAGCAGTGCACCTCACAAAGGTTTTAGATGAAAGTGTTTTGATCCAATATCGGATTCTTCTCCCCTTTTGAGTAAGTGACCTTTTCCGTATGATGGTATGAGGAAGACTAATCTGAGTTCAATTCTTAAAGTGTTTTTCAACACTTTCCCGTGGAGTCGCCAGATGTTGTGACCTTTTCACACATCGCCCCATTCAGATGGGGACCCCCTTATTTTTGCTCCGTTCCGGTCTTTTGGCTTGGGTTTTCCTCGCTCTCTCGCTCTGTCTCTTTTCTGGTGTCCGTCTTTCGGGGGGGGGGTGTGTCGTCATTGAGCTTAAACGTGAAAATATTGGCCAATTCCAAAATTAGGGTTTCATCATTTTTGGTCAATTCAAGGTCAAGTAGGGCCAGTAAATTGAAAATTGAACTTAGCAATGTTGTCAGTAGACATCCAGTCGGCTTCCAGCCAAATTTCATCAGATTCCGAGATACTTACTGGCGCAGTGAAGTCTGCAGTCTGGTTGTCGGTATTTTCGAATTAGATCACCATCTGTTCAGTACATCGGTACTTGCATGCCAAATTTGAGCAAGTGGACAACACTATTTTTAGCGATCCCGGAAGCTTCGGGGGCAAATTCGAGGTCAGTCTGAGAGATTTTCTTTGCATGTCACGGATAGCCGGTTTTGAGACCTTGGCGGCGATATAACATGCAAAATTCGAGATGACCACTTCGGGGATTCAACCTTCACGAGGCTATTTTAGGAGTTGCATGTCGAGCTTTTCTTTGCATGTCGGTGATTCGATGGGTTTCGAGCTTAGCGATGGTGGCCGACATCTGAAACAAGGATTCTCCTTTCGATAGGAGCATATTTTTAGCGGTATGCCCACGCGTACTTCGGCAATTCAAAATCTTGGTGATCCGCGATTACACTTAAGCGAGAGCAAAGCGAGGAATCTTTGATCGCATACAAGCATAAATTAGGGTTTCCGGCGGGCCTAAAATAGGCATCAAAAGTCAAAATCTTCAAAATCCGTGTAAACCCTTTGCGTCGGCGTTCTTGGTATGCGGGTGATTCGGATCAAGCGGAGCACTATTTATAGTAAGTCGAATTGGAAACGTGCTAAAAATAGTAAATCAGTTGCATGCATTAGTGTCGGCGGCAAAGTCACGTGGTGAGGAGCGCCTCATCAAAATTTCACGTCAATCGGAGCTTGGGAGCTATCAGAATCAGAAGCTTACTATTTTTAGTAAGCCACCTTCAGAAACAGGCTATAAATAGCAGGGTGGCTAAGAGTGGCAGTATCGACAGGTTGATAAAGTCGTGAAGAAGCTGTGTTTAAAATTTCAGGCCATTCCGAGCTTCAGAGGCGCGAATACAGAGAACTTACTATAAATAGCAGGGCACGTAAGCTGGCGAGGATGGTAAAAATTCGTCTAAGTCTGGAGTCTCGTCCAGCAGGCATAGGAAAATACGCCCAGATTGATGAAGAGGCATAGAAAATTTTTCAAGATGCAAGTTCATCCTTCACACAGGGCAAAATGCGCCCAAGGTAGAAAAAGTCAAAAGAAAGTCAACAAGATTTCATCCTGTTCAGGGGTCCAAATGCGCCCAGTTCACAAGGTGGTCAAAGCAAGGTCAAACATGATAATCCGCCACCCTCAAGGAAATGCGCCCAAGGTTGATTTTCATCCTTCACACAAGAGGAAATGCGCCCATCCTTCTCTCTCATCAAAATGCGCCCAACTTACAAGGAGTCAAAGCATAGTCAACGTTTTCTGTCCTCCTTCATGGCTAAAATGCGCCCAAGTTCATGCATGTCAAGACAAAAACACGGAAGTTGAAGGGTCACAAGGCGTGGAAGCTAGTTTCATCCTTCTCTCTCATTGAAATGCGCCCATCCTTCTCTCTCATGGAAATGCGCCCAAGTTTGAAGTGTAAGTGGTAAATGCGAATGGTGAACAGGGTGAAAATGTTACCTAGGCGTGGTAAACTCAAGGTAAAAGGTAGACGTTGTCCTCCTCTACACTAAGAATGCGCCAAGGGTGGTAAAGGCAAGGTGTTGGGCGTGATTTTTTTAAATTTTCCCAAGTGTGCTAGGCGCCTAGAGTAAGAGAGTTATAAGGTGTTAGGAATATTTCCTAAGGCGTTAAGAATAAAATTGTTAAGTGTGATGTGCGCCAAGAGTAAGGGTGATATGCTAAGCGTGGAAAATATTTCAAGATGTTGAGAGTTAAAATGAAATATACGCCTAGGGTGATGGAGAGATGTGTGATGGAAAATAGTTATAAGGTGTTAAAAATTTTTTGAAGGCGTTAAGGATGAAATGGCAAGTGCTAGGCGCCTTGGGTAGAAATGAAATATTTTCTAAGTGTTTAAAATTTGCCTAGGCGTTGGGCTTTTAATGAATATTTTCCAAGTGTGTGGTGTGGAGTGAAATACAAATGAAGTAAGGCATGCCGGAACAAATAAAATTTTCTAAATGAAAATCCCTCTCCACTGGCGATCAACAAATTTTTCTAAGGCAAGATTTCAAAAGTGCAAGAAGATTTTAAAATATTTTCTAAGGCAAATTTATTTTTCTTAGAAAATGTGCCTAGAGCTCCAAGTTGATGAAAATTTTTCGAGGCAAGCAATTTTTCTCAGTGATGAAGTCAGAGATGATGATAACGCAAGGTGATTCATTTTTTTTTAGAAGTCAGAGCAACGCAGAGTGATCACAGGCGAAGAACGAGTTTAAATGATGAAAATAATATATTTTTCCAAGGTTCAAAATTGAAAAATTAAATGAACCCGTTCGTTGGGTACCCATGAATTCGAGGTGTTCTGAAGAAAATTTTCTTCTGGGTACTGAATATTTGCAATGATAAATGGATTTCTAAATCTTTCAAGCTTCGCCGACACTTTTTCAGTGAGGAATTTAATCAGTGCTTGAATTATGAATTTTCCTAAGGGAGAATTTTAAATTTTCTAAGGCAAATATAAATAAAATGTGTTTTCAAAGTGAATTTTCTTCAAACGATGAATCCGAAGGGAGTTGCCTAGATGATTTTGATTAAATTCTTCGAAGATGAATTTTCCAGAGTTGATGATGAAGTTAAGAATTTGAATTCAAGTGACGGAGCTCCAGCTGGTGAGTAAAATATGATGAAGTTAAATTAAATTTTTCGAAGAGGAATTCAAAACGCCAGTCAAAGTCAAGTTTCTAGAAGAATAATATTCCCGACGACTGGAGACAAGTGTCAGAAAAGCAGAGAGGGAAAATTCGAATTCTTGAAGTGGAGTAGTGGAGTTTAATGGCACTGGCTAAAAATAACGTCTTCTAGAATTTGAATTTTAGCTATAAAATGAGAGGTTTTTCACTCATTTTCACAACTGGAAAAGGCGAATTTGCTAAGGCAAAGTGAGCTTGGAGAAGTTTGAATTTTGCTGGGGTGGAGTTTGCTGAGAAGAAGACGCCTTAAGTGCTGAAGAGAAGGTACGCCATTGTCAAGTGGAAAAGTGTTTGCTGCAATTTGAAGTTGCTTGAAAGGTACGGCTTTGAGCCTAAAATTTGATTTGCTTGAATTATAGTAAGAGGTGCGCCATTGCTTGAGAAGTACGGCCTTGTTAAGCTGAGGTCTGAAATCTGATTTGTTTAGTTGAGAAAAGCACGAACTTGCTAGTGTAAGATTGCTGTTTGAAGTACGAAGTGGTTGAGGTTCAATTTGCTGATTGCTGGTTGAAGTAAAATCATCGGAGTTCACTTAGAAATCTGTTCTAAGTGTGGAATTTGAACTTATTCAAGAGAAGAAGCTGAGGTTTGCAAACGTGAAAGATATTGCAGCCTCTGGAATTCAACTGCAGCCCCTATATCATGTCTTATTTTATTAAATCTGATTGCTGATGAAAGTTTATTATGTTGCAGATGGCTGAAGCGAGGACAACCGGAAAGGACAATGGTGCCTCAAGACAAGCTACGATCAAGAAGCTTAGCAAGACGTTCATGCCAGAGTCAAAGTTCATCTCGAAGTTGGGCAAGCTGACAGACACGAACCTGGGCTCTGTCAACCTGGAAACATTCAAGAATAGGCTGTTCGGGATTGGAAGTCATCGGGCGTCGGTCACTTCGCACAACATCATCCGAAGTGGGTTATATGCAGCAGCTGGTTTTCCGCCAGCTATTCAGTGTTCAGAGTTGATTATGGAGTGCCAATTGCTACGAGAAAGAACACCAGTCGATCACGTCACCAGATGGCCAAGTACTTGCCAATCTCACTCCGGCAGCCATTGGTGAAGCTTTTGGGATCCCGGTGCATAGAAACATGATCTACAAGTCAAGGGAGCGAGCGGAGCGTATGTATGCTTCTGCTTTTGAACGAGATGTTAATAATAATTAACACTCGCCCCGATGAGCACTGGCGTCGCCCTTACTGGGTTGCCGGGCGTATCATAGCAGCAGGACTTGAAGCGTGAGTATTGTGATCTTATCATGTTGCCGAAGCGGTGGTAGGTATTGCCCACGCCTTATATTTTGAGCCGTGGATGCTCTTTTATTACACTTCAACCCGTGTTGAGGGCAAGGATTATACACCAATGAGATGATCACATTAACATAATGTTCCCCGAGCTTAAGTGAGGACTAAAACGCTTTACGAGTCTCTTATCTAATTTTATATGTTGGCACGGATGACGAGGTACGAGGATTTCTACAGCGAACCCAGACGGTTGTGGCTCTCACCTGAATTCAAAATTCATGATATGGTAATGCTAGCTGGTAACTCCCTTTCGAAAGCACAACTCCATTACAGCCGCGTAAGTCAACGATTCATTCACCATGTACATCACTTAGGTCAGTTTCAGAGAGTATTACAAGGTAAAATCTCTAGAAATGCCTGTGGAGCTACCGAAAGCGTATGGGTACGTAGGTTTATACAGCTCTAAGATTTTCATACATTAGGCTGCAAGGATTTTCTTCATACCCTATAGGTCACTTAAGTACCCAACAGATAAAATAATAATGCTAGAGATAGCTAGACAGTTGCTGGCTTTTGACAAAATCCAGAAGAAAAAGAAGAAAGGAGGGATAGAGTTTCCAATTGTGATGGGCAACTCGGACGAGGTTTGTCCTTCGATACAGGCATGTAGAGAAGCTGAAAGTGAGCTTCAATTCTATCATTTTTCATATCACACAAGTAGACAACACTATGACCCGCACCATAACATCAACTGGGTGTTGTCAGAGGAATTCAAACACAAGGCCACCATTGAGGATTATTGGGCTGATGCAATTGATGAGATTGAAGTGAGAAAGAGGATGTTCTCTAGATTGCCGATTACTCTGATCAGGGAGTGTGAGGTAGTTCCGGTTCCGGACCAGGTCAATGAGGACATGGATGTTGTTCATCCAGACTATGCAGCTGTTCGGGACACTCCACTTCCGCCTATTGATTGGTCAGAGCCCGAGGTTGCCGACCTTGATACTCTCTCTATCCCGGTTATGACATTCACCAGGGCATGGGTCGATAGGCGAGTGAGCAGATTGAAAGGTAGGTCAATTGCTTTGACTTACAACTTGAGGGGAGATCACAGGACGCCCACCACAGGAAGGAAGAAACAGATCACAAGAGGACCAGAGTCCAGAAAGAAAGAATTAGTTCAGCCAGAACCTCCACGAGTTACAGTGGCAGTACCTTTGGAGACACGCTCTCCAAGCATACAGAGGCAGTTCCTTTATTTACCGACGTAGGGTTACATTGAATCGCACCGAGATGCTAGATGATATTCAGCCCACTGAGGAGTCGACAATGAGTGCCACTGTACCTCGTCGCCGGATCGCCAGGATGATGAGGGGACTCATACCACCCTCAATTTCAGCATGTGAGTTAGGAGGCGCCATGAATGATGGCTTACCATGATGGACAGGTGTCGTGTGACACTCTACCACTGAGACGATGAGCCTCGCCAGAATGAGGAAGAAGTGGAACAGGTTAGAGAAGTCGAGGTACAGGAGCAGCGGCCTTTCGATATACTATATGAGGTGCCCGATTGGCTTAGAGACAGAATGCGAAGAAGCCCGAGCGAGGAAATTGATCCAGCGATTGAGATGGAAGAGTTTTTGAACCGGATCAGTGCTCCTCCGCCGAAGAAGAAGGCAAGAAAATTTTCGAAGATCTCCACAGATGAGGATGGCTCTCGTACCCTTCACGTTGTTGTCCCACGAGTCGAGTGTGACCGGAATGAAGCAGCTCCGGAAAACTATGTGGTCACCACTCTTGACTTAGGACGCCCTACTGGTGCACAGATTGTTGAGGAGTGTGATAACTCCTTCCTTGCCCTTAAGGATAGATTATTCAGGAAAGAAGGAAAGTACAAGAAGTTGAAACGAGAACACAAGGCGTTAGTTGGATATGTTCAGCAGTTGTCTCGTTCTCGAGGGTAGGATGTACCAGTGATTGAGCCTCCAGCGGATATTCCTAGAGAGTCGATCAGCGGCTTAGTAGAATTGGGGAGGATGGCACAGGAGGCAGACAAATGGGTCACAGGGGTTCGCACGGAGACAGAGAAATTCATGGAGGACCTTGCCTTTGCCTTTCAGCAGGCCTCTACTATTTTGGCACGAATGGATGCAGTGGATCATGCTTGGGGCGATGCCTCTATCTATCAGAGTAAGGTGATCCAGCGTCTTGAG
>VDFB02183309.1:0-13540 GCA_007258455.2 Sequoia sempervirens | reverse complement strand
TTGCAAGTGACCCATAAGATTCAAATGAAATATCTTGACATACACATGTTATTGTAGTGTTCAGACCCCTCAATGTTATATTATGTGAGCATAGTTGATGTGTTACCCATGTTTGCATGGACACTTCTTTTTTTCCACTCTCATCATAGATGATATGTTGGTGTGAGATATACCATAACATGAGGAAGATTCAAAATATAGAACTGGTTGTGTATTATACAATCATATATATTATGTTGGAGTGTTCTAGTTTTTTTGCAAAATAATTAGGGTTTCTTTCCTTTATATTTATTTTATATAACATTAGTCTTTATGTTTCATGTCCCTTTATGTGTTTTGTGGCCATAATTTCTACTTTAATATTGGCTTGTTTTCCAAGTTCATTCAATTAAAGTTTATGATTTAATCCCCACATGTATCATCATTTTACCATCCCCTTGTTCTCACTAAATTACTATTTCTTGTGCTTTCTTTGTTACCATATTCATGATCACAAATTGACTTTAGGTCTCCATTTCCATTACATATGTCAATTTCTTCTTGTATAGTGAGGGCCCTTCAGACCAATATTTTCCTAAAATAAGAAAGTAGTGATACAATTCCATGTGTTATGGAGTAAAGAATTGTACTTTCTACTTCATGTGTGATATGGTGCTATCCATGCACTAAGTTTAATTTTTTTGATTGGTATATTAGTGCTTATATGTACATGTTAGGAGTAAGTACAAATGATCTTGTTAATTTATGGTAGTTGGCGATACCTTATTGCACCATACAACTCCTTCACATCATAGTTTGGGGTATGGACTCCACTCTCATATACATGATGTGTGATGGATTTGTGCAATTCTAGTACATGTGTTGTGATGGCATAAAGGTGGAAATGTCCTATTGCATCACATAGTTCCTTTACATTGTGGTCTTCAATGTGGGCCCTACTCTCATTCTCACATTATATGATGGCCTTATATATTGTTATGTAGGTATATTGATTTGGGTTATAGCTTGGTGGTAACTTCTATGGTGGAAAATAGGTCCAATAATGACTTATTATATCACACACTTTCTTAACGTCGCGAAATAGAGTGTGGGCCCTACTTCCACTCCCACTATGCAGAATAGATTTTTATTTTGTAAGGTAAAAGTTGATGTAGTTTCCATTTTGGGTAATATTTTATATGATGGCATACAGATGGCAATTTATTGTTGCATCATATCTTTAATTGTGGGCCCCATATTTATATACATGATACACAATGGGAAGTAAAGTTGAAATGATACTACATACCATGGCTTAGTTGTCAAAATATGTGGAAGAATATTGAAGTATTATTGGGCCACATGTCATTCACTTGGCCACTTGTCAATTATCCCAATAAATGTAACATTCTTATTGGTTGAAATATACTTGTCCCCTCGATGGTAATAGATGTAGAATTTGAAGCATAAAATGATGGTTGACATCTATATTTCATTACCAAGGCTCTTCACATTGTGAGTTCTAAAAGAGTGTACTATGAATGATATAATATACATGATAGCCATCAATCCTATTCAATTAATAAGATCAATTATCAACACTGAAATAGATTCAAATGATTTAATATTTGTACCAATAGTCTTCTAATTTCACACTTGCATTCAATTGGGAATTAATAGGGTTGTTCAGTGGCCTATAACTATTTATGACCCATGGAGGTCTTGCAATGGCCGAATCTAGTTTCTCTCACCCAAAAGTAGCATTCATCATAATGGTGTGGATTCACATGCATTGGTGTAGAAAGAAAATGGTCTAGATATCCCCATCAATACAATAACTAAAAATAAAGTTTTAGATGGGTGAAACCACAATAGTGGTTTACAATTGAATTGAGGAAGGAAAACCCATTTTTTTGAGATTTCAATAGCTAGGGGGGTTCGTTCGAACTGGCATGTTCGAACGAACCTCTCTAGGCATTCGGGCGAACCCTACGGTTCGTGCGAACCCAATAAAAGTCAACAAAAAAACAATATTTTAAGGGGTTCGAATGAACCCCTTTGAATTAGGGTTTTTTAAAAATCCAGATCCATCATTATCAAACGATCGATAGTGAACATTTTGTGCATGACGAACATGAACAGAGAAACGAATTGAACGACGAACGACAAGTGCGTGGACCACCATCTCAACGTGCACTAGTCACCATATCAGTTCTTCGACCTCCAAAGCTTGAACCAGGTTGGTATTCTTTGTTCCATAATCTATTGATTTAAAATTTCATTTGTTTGAACATTTGTAAACCTTAAATGGATTCCATGAGACCAAATTTAGGAAAACTCCATGAAACCAAAATTCCAAACAATAGGCAAATTCCATGAGACCAAAATTTATTGTTTAAAATGAATATACCTTGTTTCAAAGCTCCCATTTTGGCTCACAACTTGGGTGAAGGATGTGGAAGTTGGCTTTATAGTTGCGAATTGCATTTGCTTGAAAGTTTCTAAAACCTTTTAAACAATACCCTTTTTTGAAAATTTGGATTTACAGCTACCAATTGCATTTGTTTGAAAGTTTCTAAAGCCTTTTAAAAAAACCCATTTTGCAACAAAATTTGGATTTACAACTGCCAATTGCATTTGCTTGAATTTTCTAAAGCCTTTTAAACAAACCCATTTTGTAAAATTTGGCTTTACAACTGCCAATTGCAAGTTTCTAAAGCCTTTTAAACAATACCCATTTTGTAAAATTTGGATTTATAGCTGCCAATTGCATTTGCTTGAAAGTTTCTAAAGCCTTTTAAACAAACCCATTTTGCAAAATTTGGGTTTACAGCTGCCTTTTAAACTTCCCTCTTCTCAAGATAAGGTAAGTTTTAACTTAGAAAATGTGGTAACTCAGATATTTTCCTCACCAAAATATCTCTCCAAATTTAAATCCATCCAAAAAAATATAAATTCATAACTAAATTTAATTCAAAAAGTGGACCATCTATGGCCTTCTATAAACTTCTCGAAGATGTCATTCCCATAAATGATAAATTAAAAGTTAAGTTATATTTGCAAGATGACATATTTGCATAAATCCCTCAAAGAATTTTTTTAGCTAATTTTAGACACTCAAACAAATACATATATATGAATATACTTCACTTATAAATTCTTGGAATATATATCAATCCATCACAATTAAAATCTTAGACATCATGCATAATATTTTTGATGTATTAACAAAGCTACCTAGGGTCTCATAGGACTTGAGTAGGTGAATACCAATATGCATATATCTAATGGTGGGGTAAATGTAGGAGGATTAGGAGTAAACTTTCATATATATATATATATATATATATATATATATATATATTACTTATTTTGCAAACCAATATATTGGTTAGAGAGGTTGCATTTGAATAGAAGGAGTGAAGATAGGTCTATTAAAATATGACTCGCTATGTTCTCTATTCTTAGGATTTTGGAGTATATCAAAATATCCAACCTATATTTCATTGTCGATCTCAACCAATCTTTGCTTCAACTTCCAAATCATCCACACAATCCTCCCTAAAATATCTTAAATATGTGTTTCTATAATTATAAAGACACAAACAACTTAAATACAGCTTTTGTATCAAAATGATAATATGTTCTATAATTCTTGGAAATGGCTCTCACCTCTAAATAACAACAATCACGAATCAAGCACACCCACACTCACAAAAACATAAATTTATCAACTTTTAAGGTCTCTCATTAGATTGTACTTACTCTAGCTTAAATTTAAAAAACAACATTAAAATCCACATAACAAATTTCAAAGACATAATAAATTATTACAATATTATTTAAAAATCTAATTGCAATGAACATGTTATAGTAATAAATATTCAAATTCTAAAATGTATGTAAATTATATAAACTAAAATGATCCTTAGTTTTCATATATCACTGCATTTTAGAATGCTAACTATTATAATTTTGTGCCAATCTTTAGGCACTAATCTCACCATTGCTTAAAACATCTTGTTATCTTAATATTGTTCTTTTCAAGATTATAAATTTTCACAATTTCTATTAAACCAAACTCAAAATAATGGTATAGATTACGATTCTTGTCTTTATCCTACATTTGGGTCGTGTTTGATTAGATTTACTATCATATTTAGAAGTTGTATTTTGTTATTATATATTTTTTAACATATATAAAATGTATGGTTGGATTAGTGCAGCACCAGCACAAGATGTTATAACAAGTATACAATATGAAGTCAAACTTTATTAGATCAATTCTTAATAAATTAGGAATAACAATTAAATTTATAGTTTTATGCAATCTATGCTATGTTAGCCGATGGTAGACCATGGCATAAAACATATAAATGTGATTACTTTCAACCTATAAATTCTTGAGTGTAGCTTGGCTATAATTGAGATGATTCACTCATAATGTAATGATAAAATTCATCCTCATATGGAGGATTTTATATTATCTTCCATTAAATTCATCCTCTTTATGAGATTCTTATGGAATATTGATATTCTAGTGTGAGTTCTTAATTTTAGACATACTTAACTAGATAAATTTAGGTTCAATGAAGGCAATAGAACTTTTTTTTCACTTACATAATCCTATCTTGAAGTTCATTTATGTTAACAACTATTAAATTAGATTATTTTTATCCTCAATTATTTTCAAATAATTTTACACTAATCTTTGTTTTTAGATTACTCCTCCCTGATCTAGCTATGCACTTTTATTATTCTTTCTTTCATTTTTTCATTTAAAATTTGAACCATTTAAGGATGCTATGTTATAGATTATAGTTGTCTTCCAATTCTTTATATATTGTTCAACCCTCTCATGGTCTAAATAATTTTACATTCAACAACCATGCCTAAAGTACATTATATACCCAACCTCTTCCCTTATTTAACACACTCATAAACCTTGTTACTAATCTCATTCGAAGAGGTGGAACAACCAATCTTAGAGGGATCCTCATCCATAGGAGAGAGAAGGGAGCCATCAATCTAGGCTCTAGTAGTATTCTAAAAATAGTAGAACTAGAAGCTAGAATCCTAACAATGATAGCCAAGTTGGATAATACACAAGTTTTCCTTTTCAAGGGATTGGGGAACACTTATTGGATGGGTATTATTTCCCCTTCACCACATTTTGATTAGGATTAAGAATTGAAATAATAAAATTCTCAAATTGGTATAAGAAAAAAATAAGCCCTTAGTGGAGGGGAGCTCATTTTTTTCCCATGTGCAACTCTAATAATAGATTTCTTAAATTACATGAGTAAATGAAAAGGGAAGCTAACAAGTCACATGCATCTAAGATTATTTATAAGATAAAATTTATAGGATAAACAACATTTATAGTTTCCTTCTAGGATGAAATAAATAATAAAGTAGAAACATTTATATACTTGTGAGGAAATCATCTATATTTTCCTTTCTCTTGTATTTACTTTCTTTATGAGACTTCAAGCCCTTCATGGATAAACCACTTGTAGTAGCTCAATACCTTCCTCAATGGCTTTAAACGTTAACCTTCTTACTTTTTAACCAAAACTTTAATAACATTCAATTTTGTGTAATTTATGTCCACTATTATCATTTTAATTCAAAATAATGTAAGAAATTTATATATTTATTTAAAAATTAAAAAATATTAAAATAATAGTTTTAAATTAATTGAAAACATGGTTGGACCCCTCTAATTTTGTGGAACTATTTCTTAAAAGCTATTTTAGTTGAATTTTATATAATAGGCAAAGGAAGCCACATATGGCATTAAGACCTTCCTTGATGGTCTTTACTAGGAAATTTTTAATTTCATTCATAGGTCTTGAGGTATTTTAAAGAAAAGTTATGTTTGGAAAAATGTATTTGGTACAAACTCCCAAAAAAATTAATGTTATATGTTTATGCTATTAACACATGAAATTTTGGGCCTTAAAATAGCCACATCATCCCCATATTCTAATACAAATGAGACATTGAGGCTTTATGTCACTTATAATAGATCTACAATTATTTGATATAGATCCATTTAGATCAATCCATATATCCTAATTTCTATCAAATCACAGGGTGTCAATTTCAATAATTACACAATGAAGGACATACTATTTTCGATTTGCTAGTAGAGGGTTATCTTATGAAGTTCTCATGCTGAAGTCAAGCCAAATCTAGATATTGGATCAAATGAATCCGCTGAAGAACACATGGACCTTGAAGATAGGGAGGAGGCCCAAGTTCAAAAAATGCATGTTGGAGAGGGGTCAAGATCACTTCCTTCTACTGGTATGCATGAGCATATAAAACTAGCTGAAAAGGTGATGAAACAAATTTCTTATAGAAATTTAGATCATTTACTTGAAATGGATATGGAGAAACTGAAATGTTATGCCAACCAGCCTTATAATAAGAGAAAGAGGTCAATGACTAAATTTGTAAATGGAATAATCAATCATCATTTCAATCATCTTGATACACTTGAAAAAACCTAATTGTTATCACGTTTACTTCTTCGTAATGAGCTGAAAGAGTCATTACAATTGTTGGGTGTACATTTGCAATCAAATAAGAAGAAACACATGGGATTACAAAAGGATACTGCTCAAAATGTTAAAAAGGGTTTAGATTCCATTGGGAAAGGATCTCGATCAGTGGATAAGGCCACTACAAGAAGGGTGATGTTGACACCTATTGTACATCAAGATATAGCAAGAAAAAGAAAAATGTCTGCACTTTCTACTGAAATTGGTTATAGTAGAACCACATTAATAAAATATGAGAAAAACATAAAGTTTTTGGATGGGAGTTCAAAAGGAAATTTGGTAATTTTTTGTAGAGCTCCCCATTTTGACAGGATTGAAGATCTTGTTAGGAACTTGATCTCAAGTTTTTGGCATGATCAGACTTGTCCATCATCAAATACTAGAGATGTAATAAGACACAGGATTGGGCCTAGTATTTATGAAAATTATATCAAACATTGGCTAGACATAACAAAATTTGAGATGTATATGAACTTTTGTAATACATATCCTCATATAAAGATTAGGCAAACAATGTTTGAAAGGTTAAAACCATATTATGTGAAGATAACCAAGTTTTTTGAAACTTTTTGTTGTCGTTATCATATTGAATTTGATCTCTACTATCAAGTGCTTCGAAAGATGAGGGAAGAAAGTTGTGGGTTTCAAAATGCACCTCCTAAACAGGAAAGTTTTTTCATAAAGGCTATATTATGTGATCATGAAAATGGACCTCAAATAAACTGCATAAAAGGAATTTGTGAGACATGTGGAAATTTGGCTAATTTTTTTTCAAGAAATGAGGATACTAACCTAACAAAGACAGTAAATTGCAAGAGGTAAGTACTATTTTTAGAGAGTTTATTTGTTTCAATTTGATTAGATTTTTATTTGAATTCTCTAATGTAATGTTTCATTGATTGTGTGGTTTATTACTTATTCACATATTTTACTCACACAGGTACAAGTATGTAAAGTTGCAAACAAATTTTGGAAAAAAATCCACAAGGTTGAACTATGTAGAAGAGGAGATTCCTATTGGAAAATTTATGGAATATTTTCGAAAATTGATACAACCATACATACAACATTCCTTTTTTGCTAAGTGGCAAGCGCAACAATTCCAAACATTGAGAGACACTTTCCCACTTGGAACAGTTCTATCAGTAGTCGACTTTGCAGAAAATTACTCATTTATACATCAAAAGGAGATTCAATCAGAGTATTACTTTTCAAAGTAGATCACTATTATGGTTCATGTGTGTTATCGACATGCACAATTAGAATTGGATGGTGTGAGAGTATAGATGAAGAACGAGCTATTAAGAAAGAATATCACTTTAATATTAGTGATGATAAAGAGCATGACACACTTTTTGTCCAACATTGCTTTACAATTTTTTTTGAGAATTTGAGAAGCAGGGGTGTAAAATTTGAAAAGCATTTTGTATGGTCAGATGGATGTGTGACACAATTCAAATCTTCACGGCCATTCTATGCACTTTGTAGATATCATAAAATCTACAAAATACCACATGTTTGGAGTTTTTTTAGAGTGGGCATGGAAAGGGTGAGCATGATGGAGAGAGCCTGCACTAAAACGAAATTTTAAGAAAGCATCAAATGAGTTATCCGTAAGATCATATAGACAATGCAACATGTTGTTAATTGGTGCAAGAACATCACATTAAATGGCTCAGACATCTCGGTGAACAAACCTACACATCTCCACATATAGAGTGTTTTGGAGATATCGTGTATGTATAAATTACATTTCAAAAATTTAAATTTATTTAAATTTAAATTATATATATATATATATGGCCATTATGCTTGTTCATAAGTTTGTTGGGTTGTATATATCTAGGTGTGGATGTAAGATCAATGCATGGATGCAAGAGGGTAGAAAAAACAAAATCTTGTGACTAGGAGTCTTGCACCACATGACAATGACTACCTTGCTTTTGTAATCGAAAATTTCAGCAGTAACTGGATTGCTGCATGCAACAATCAAGAACTTGGATATGTTGGTAAATGGGATACAGTGCCACTAGTTGTTTCATAAACATATGATGAAGATGAGGAAGAAAGATTTGAAGACATTCCTTTGATTTCAATTGATTATGACCATATTTCAGGATTGGTTAGAAAAGGTACATGTGTAAGTTTTCAATAATTTAAATATTATATATATCTAGTTAATGATCTTTAAAGTCTAGAGACATTTCTTATTTTTTTAGAATTTTTTTGAGTAAATTTGGTGTACAGGAGATGTTTTTGCATTCATAGCAGAGCTTGGAAACATTGAAGGTGTTAGCTATTATTTATTGTGTTGCACAGAAGAGAGGAATAAACTAATAAAACTTGAAACAAGTGATGGAATGTTATTTCCCATAGGTGAGTTTGAATTTAAAATTATATATACATTGTGTTCACATGTGCACATTACATTATAAACATTAAATATATATTGTACAAGCCTTGAGCACGAAAAATGTTGTACACGTTCATATGTCTTACCTTAGGTTCATGTTTACCATGCAGGTTCTATTGTAGTACAAGGGACATATCTAAAACAAGTCAAAGTTGTTCAGCATGGGATTCATTTTGTTGACTATCAACCTGATAATAAGGTATATCAATATAGTCACTTAATAATTGCTATCGCCTACATCTTCATGCAATTCCATGCAGGCCAAAGAAAATGGAGAGACTAGATAGTGATGTGGGATCACCAAAACTACAATGCTATTGAAGAGCTGGTTGAACCATAATCTTTGGACTTAGATTATATCCATGGTTTCAAGTTCACTGAATCTATATACATGTTCACAAGTGAGAACTTATAGTAACTTGTACATAGTTAAAATCATTTTATGAAATTAAAATTATTATATGTGCTTGGTTTGTCTCATGAAATTCTAAGTCTGTTAAGAATATTTCATAAATGCCTCCTCACTGCTTTTGCTTGCATGTAAACTCATATATATGCTTTCAATTCTACTTATTTAAACCTATGAAGTTTTTTAAAATCAATTTGCCTAAATTACAATTATATACAACTTATATTTGTTTCATGGAATTCTTAAGTTCAAGAATCTTATATACAATTATATACAACTTAGATTTGTTCCATCGAATTGATCCATGGGAAATTATGTAAATTTTAAAATTAAGTATTATCTAATTATAAAATTATTGCACACATAATTAAAACATAAATCAATGCAAATAAAAAAATAAAGTTGCCATCAATTTAATTCACAAAAAATACCACAAATGGAAATAGAATGTTCCCCTCTACCCTCTACCCTTAAGCCTTAAACCCTTAAACCCTATAACAATTCTCTAATACCTTTAACCCCTTTAACCCTCTTTAACCTAAAACCCTCTATCCTTCTTAATTTTAACCCTATACCTCTCTCTCTCTCTCTCTCTCTCTCTCTCTCTCTCTCTCTCTCTCTCTCTCTCTCTCTCTCTCTCTCTCTCTCTCTCTTCTCTCTCGCTCTCCTCTCCTACCCTCTCCCTCTCTCAGTCTCTCTCTCTCTCTCTCTCTCTCTCTCTCTCTCTCTAAGTCTCTCCCTCTCCACCCTCTCCCTCTCTGTGTCTCTCTCTTCACTCATTCCTATCTTGAGCTCCCCTCTACTCCTCTAATTCTCTATCTCTCCTCCCACCTCCCTTTCTCTCTCAAGTCTCTCCCTCCTACCCCTCTTTCCTCTCCCCTCTCACCTCCTTAACCCTTAAACCCAAACCCTTTTTGTACCTACCTAACCTTTTTATCTCTCCCCACTCCCTCTACTCTCTCTCAAGCCCTCTCCTAGACCACTCTCCTGCTCTCTCTGCCTGTCTCTACCACTCCTCTTCTATCTCTAGATCCCTCTAATTCTCTACCCTTAAGCCTTTAAACCCTTAAACCTCTCTCTCTCTCTCACTCACCTACTGAATTCCCATCTTGAGCTCCCTCTACCCTTTGAACCTAAACCCCAAACTCTTCTAATTTCACTTTTTTTATCTCTCTCTCCTACTCCCCACCTCTAAGTCTCTCCTCCTGCCCCCTCTCCTCCCTCTCTCTCTCCTTACTCCTTAACCTTAAACTCCCCAGTGTAATCACCTCACCTCTCCTAACTCCCTCTCTCCTCTTTCTCTCTCTCTGTGTCTCTCCTACCCACTCTCCCTCCCTCTCTATGTCTCTCTCTCTAATCACTCCTATTCTAGATCCCCTCTAAATTTCTCTACTCCAAGTAAGTGTGTTAAACCCTAAGCCTCTCTCTCTCTCTCTCTCTCTCTCTCACTCACTCACTCCTTCTGTCTCGAGTTCCCCTCTAGCCTTAAACCCTTAAACCCTCTCTCTCACTCACTCACTTGTATCTTGAGCTCCCCTCTAGCCTTAAACCCTTAAACCCTCTCTCTCACTCACTCACTCACTCCTATCTCGAGCTCCCCTTTACCCTTAAACCCTAAACCCTTAAACCCTCTACTCTTAACCCTATAACCTCTATCTCTCCCCCACTCCCTCCATATCTCTCTCTCAAGTCTCTCCCTCCTACCCTCTCTCTCCCTCTCTCTCCCACTCCCTCCATATCTCTCTCTCAAGTCAATGATATGGGCCTTTCGTAAAATTTTCCAGCCATAGCTACCATTCTCTCCAGCTGAAAAAATCCATGCAGGCATTAAAAAAACATAAGAATAGTTAAAGAATACCCATGAGCACAAAGCTAACGAATCTTCAACTTCACTGCTTAGGTGGTTTAAAGCATGAGAACAAAATAACCTTTTGGGTCTCTAAATCTTATACAGTATACGATGCAAAGCAATTTCATCATGGTGGGAAAATCACTGCACTAAAAAGATTTCTAGAGAGAATAAAATCCAGGAGGTTCGTAGGGTTGTAAATACATTAGAATCATAATAGGTACAACTAAAAATGGAGTAACTCATAATCCTTATAACCACAGTTTGTATTTGAGAATACAAAAATATGGAATATGCATCATCAAATTAGTTAGGTTGTGAAAACGGACCTCATCTGTCAACCAAATATTCTCAACACACAATTGTTGCTCTTGAAGATTGAATTATGCAATAACATGTCCTCCACAGTTGGTGCATATGGGATTTCTCATGGCTTCTTTAATTGCCATGTTCTCCAAGTGAAGCTTCTCATTATCCTGCCTGAGGAGAGTGTTTTCATGACGCTTGTGTTGAGCCTAAAAATCTAGATTTGAAAAGCCATGATTAGAAAAATTTAAGGAATAAATCATGAAACCCTAAAGTTCATCAATTTTGCAACATTACTACAAATTTTTGATCATTTTCTTAATCCCCACATACTTTCATCTGGGTTCACCAATTTTGGAACCAAAACTTAATCTGGCATGGTGCAAGCCCCAATTGCTTACTTAGAAGTTGCCTTTGCTTCTCATCCAGGTGAGGGAACTCTTTGAAAAGCTTGTAGCAAACCCAAAATAGCTTTAAAGTTAGAAAAAATAATTCTCAACAGATGAGAAGTATTGAATTGTTTAGCGAAAAAACTTGGGCATATGCTTCCATCTCTTGAATTTGCTGAGGAGTATGCATGTGATAGCACTTCTTTTTGGAATGGTTATCTTCCTACTCATCACCAAATCCATTCCCTTCCATGTTGTCACTACCAGACTTTCTCTTATACTCTTCATCTCTCTATCTCCCAAGTTGAGACTCTCCACCGTTGCTGCCAAACATGTCTCCTTTTCCTTCCAAGCTACTTGTCTATCTAACAATGACCATCATAAATATATACTTACTTATATCTATAAACAAACAAAATGCCCCTAAGAAAATCAAATTAATACTCATTTCCACATCAATACCCATGTTTTTTTGATTTTTGGTTGAAGAGAACACTTACTAGTGTCAAGGAGAGCTTGGGTGTGGAGCTGTAGATGTTCATGTTCATATTAGACCTTGGCTGAGGGGAAACGAAACAAGGCTATGCCATTCCAATATTGTTAGATGAGATCTTAGAGAAAAACCTTTTGTTTGAATCATTCCTACCCTCAAGTAAACTACCCAATCCAAAACTCATCCCAAAATGCTTTTCAGCTGTTTCTAATCCTGCTGCTATCATGGCATTGGAGGAGTCCTCTACATGCCCATTCCTAACCTATGCTAATGCTAATGCTACCATCTATGAGTCGTCTCTCTTTTCTAACAACTCCATTAATTCTTCTATGGAACAGTCAATACGAGAAAAAAAACAAATACAACGTACTTCAAGAAGTGTTTAAAAAGTTCCCTAACCGCATCGCATGCTGCTATTGGTGTCCTTCTGACTGGGATTTGGTGAGAGGAATAGATTTCCCATTGGAATAGTCGGATCCGACATCAGACAATAGACTAATCCGGTGGGATTTCCCACCTATAATAGCCTATCGGCTAATTAATAATAATTATATATTATTATTATAATATATTTAATTATATACTTTTTATATTATAATACTAATAATTATATATTATTATTATAATATAAAAAGTATATAATTAAAAAGTATATAATTTAGATTTATATTAATATCATATATTATAAAATAAAACTATTAAAAAACGGTGAAAAAAATAATAAAATTGATTCATGTCAGGGGGTTTGACTGAACATTAAATTATATTTTAAAATGGTTCGGTCGAATCCATGTTCGACCAAAGATTTTTTTTTGGTTTGACCAAACCATAGTTCGACTGAACCACCCTTTTTTCACCTTCTCCCTCCCAGACACCAAAAAATGTCCAAAATTTTGCACTTCAAAGGTCGATTTGAGAATGAAAATGGAGGAGACTTCACAAAACCAACTGGTATTAGGTAGCCCTTAGAATGAGCTATCCAACAAATATAATTTTAATATGTTTTGGTTTTATTATCTATTTGTTTTTTAAGTTTTATTAAATATAGGTTTTTCATCAAAAATGAAGCTCTCTGTTATGCACATGTGGAAAAATAGAAGATTATCAATTTTTTTTTGAAAAATATGAGTGCA